>JAQQSK010017628.1:0-10063 GCA_028658325.1 Potorous gilbertii | reverse complement strand
AGAACCCTAACTCTAGAAAGAATCATGACATCATAGATACAGAGCTGGAGAGACCTTAACTATCATCTGGTTGAACCCACTCATTTTACAGAAAACAAAGAAATCAATGGCCAGAGTAAGGGGAGCTGACACAAGCAAAGCCACAAGCAAAGTCACAGACTGTCATTATTTATAGATTCAAAGCTAGAATGAATCTCAGAGATGATCTAATGCAATTCTCAATTTGTCTTAAATTTCTTTTTATTGACATCTTTTGTTTCACCATCACCTATATTTTCCTCATTATCCTTTCCCTTCCAGAGTCGTTGCTTATAACAAAGACTAAAATTAAAAAGAGGAAAAAAAAGAGCAGTCAACGCATCGAAAAAGTTTGGCATCACGTAGAATGCTCTACCCTTGTGAATCCTCAATTCTTCAAAGGAGCTAAAGGAAGTTTATTCTTATATCTCTTCTTTGGGGCTAAGTGTGCTTACCCTAAATTTGCAACATCTACTTTGAATTATTTTGGGATTGTTGTTTTTTCCATTTACGTTATTGTGGCCATTATACTTATTGTTTTCTTGGCTCTGTTTACTTCATGTCAAATAAGTTCATGCAAGAATTTATTTCTCTGTATTCATCATGTTTATTGGTCTTATAGTACAGTAGTATTCCATAATATTCATGAGTTATTTATTTTTAAATGAATTTTCTTTTTGTTATAAACGTAAGCATTATGCTTTTTATTGCATTAACAAACTTTTTGACACATTAACCCTAATTTCTTTGTAGCTACGTGGTTCATTGAATAGAGTGATGGGCCTTAAGTTGGGAAGAACCAAGCACAAACTTGGGCTTATGTACTTAGGAGCTATATAACCTTAGGCAAGTCCCTTAACCTGTTTTCCTCCATTTCCTCATTTGCAAAAGGAGGATAGATAATAGTACAAACTACCTTCCAGGGTTGTTGGGACAATCAAATGAGGGAAATTATTAAGTGCTTGACACATAATTGTTATTGACCCCATTTGGATTTTCTTGGCAAAGATTCTGCAGTGGTTTGCCATTTCCATCTCTAGCTCATTGAATAGCTGAGGAAACTGAGACAAACAGGGTTAAGTCACTCGACCAGGGTTACACAATTAGTAAGTGTTTGAGGCCAGATTTGAAATCAGAAAAATGAGTCTTACTGCCTTCAGGTCTAGTAACCTATTCACCATGCCACCTAGCTGCCCTATATGAAGGCTAGCTAGTATCACTATGATGATATTCACAGAAAAGCAAAAAAAAGGTGGGTGGCAGATTACATGTAACTATGAATTTTGTTATACATAGTTTGTCTTTTTTCTTATATCTCAAACTTTTTGCTTTTGGGGGGTATAATTCATATTTAATACAACAGTTTCAATACTACTCTATTTTGCCTGTCTCCTTCTGAACTTCTGTTTATATTTTCATGGTTCGTTAATGATCTTTTCTTTCTTTTCCCACTATATCCCAATCCATTTACCAAAAACAAGCATAAGAAAAAGAAAATCTCTCTTTAGCAAGTATAGTCATATAAAACAGTGTAGTTCTATAAAACAAAATATAGCCATATAAATATGTCTATATATGTCATATAAATATGTATAATATAATACATATATAACAAATATTGTATTATAAGTAAAAAATAAATATAGTATAGTCATATAAAACAAAGGCACATGTGCCTGAAAATGAATGTCTCATTTTCTACCATTAGTTCATCACCTTTCTGCCAGGAGGTGGGTAGCATATTTCATCTTTGGTATTGTGGTGGGTTATTGCATTGATCAGGCTACCTGAGTGTTTCACAGTTGTTTTTCTTTACCATGTTGCAATCATTAAAGAAATTGTGGTCCTAGTTCTTCACTTAATATCAGTTCATGTATTCTGGGGTTTCTCTCAATCTGTCCCTTTAATAATTTCTTCCTGCATATTAATATTCTGTTAACACCTATAGCACATAATTTTATTCAGCCATTCACCAAATGCTGGGCACTTATATTATCTCCAAGAAGTAGTATTGATATAAATATTGTTGTTCATATATGTTCTTTCTTTTTATTCTTGATGTCTTTGGTATTGGAAACTAATAGTGATAGTACTGGCTCAAAGGATAAACAGTTAGTTGACTTTTTGGGTATATGCTAAATTACTTAATGTTTGGCTCTTTTTTGCACAACCCCTCCAAAAATTTTTTTCTTTTGTATCTTTGTCAATCTGATGGGTATGAGGTGAAGTGAAACTCCTTTATTTGGTTGTTGTTCAGTTGTTTCAGTCAGTTTCCAACTCTTTGTGATCCCATTTGGAGTTTTTTTGGCAAAAATACTAGAGTAGTTTGCCATTTCTTTCTTCAGCTCATTTTTACAAATGAGGAACTGAGGCAAGCAAGGTTAAGTGACTTGCCCAGGGTCATACAACTAGTAAGTAGATGAGACTGAATTTGAACTCGAAAAGATGAATCTTCCTGACTCCAGACACAGTCCTTCCTCTACTGTGCCACATAGCTGTCTGAAGTAGAAGCCCAGAATTGAACTAATTTGTATTTTTATTATTAGTGATTTGGAGCATGTTTTCATATTGGTATTGATAGCTTTCTTTTGAAAACTACCTATTACTACCCTTTATTCATTTATCTATGGGGGAACGACTTTTGTTCTTTTATATTTATATTGATTTTTATGTATCTTGGATATCAGGCATTTATCAGATAAATTTCCTAGAATTACCCCCTCCCAGTTAACTGTCTGTTCCACTGCTAACAATATTGATTTTGCTTGTGCATAAACTTTTAATTATTATGGAATCAAAATTTTCTTTTTTATCTCCAGTAATTGTCTCTGTCATGTGCTCTGCTGGGAACTCTTCCCCTATGCAAATCTGTGAAAAGTATGTGCTTCCCTGTTCTTCCAGTTTTTTAATGGTATATCCTTTTATGTCTAAGGCTTTGCCAGTCAGTCAACAAACATTTACTAAACACTTACTATGTGGTAGGCACTATGCTATGTGCTGGGATTCAAAGAAAGGCAAAATTGTGGCCCCTTTCCTCAAGGAGGTCACATTCCACTGGGTATATATACAACATATATACTACTATGTAGATACAAGATATATTGTTGTTCACCCTTGGTTTCTAACAGAAACTATGACATCTCGGAGAGATGTTTTGACTTGATTGTGATTTAGATTTCCGTGAGACAAAGGTGCACAAAGTCATCAGTCTCACTCTCTCTTCTAGAGTCATCAAAGTCCAGTGGCAAGACAAAAGGCAAGATGACTGGCAATGATACAGGATGCAGTGGATGGCCTTGGTGTCTTCGATGTTTGATCAAGCTCTAAGTTCTCTACAGTGTCTCCTTCTGTTGCCTTTATGGGCATTGGAACAGATTATTCTCATCTGCCTATTCCACAGGGGAAAGTCTTCACTTACTTGGGGTAGACATCCCCTAACTCAATGATAGGTTTGAGGACTGTCAGTTACTAACTAAGATATGTCAGTGTAAATGGGAGATAATGTTAGAGGAAAGTCAATTGGGTGGGGAGAGACTAGGAAAGCCTTCTTGACAAGTCACTAGACTGAGCTGAGTTTTGAAGGAAGCCTGGGAAACCAGGACGTGGAGGTGAGGAAAAAGAGCATCCGGGCTCAGGATGCCTGGAGGACCAGCAATGAAAATTACAAAGTGAGGAGATGGAATGTCGTGTGTAAGGAGAGGCAAATATTGCTGGATCATGGAATGTGAAAGGAGCAAGGTGTATGCTAATTTTGTAGGTAGGAAGGATTCAAGATTTTGAAGAGCTTTAAAAGTCAGACATAGCATTTTATATTTTATTCCAGAAGTAAAAAGGAGCCACTGCAGTTTTGTTTATTGAGAATGAGGTGGAGTGGGGGGAAATGACATGGGCAGACCTGTGCTTTGGGAAGAACAGTTTGGCAATGAAGTGGAGGATGAATTGTGTTGGGTAGAGATGAGGTAAGGAGATGAACCAGAAGGCTGCTATGGTAGTCCAGGCACAAAGTGATAAGGGACTATACCAGGGTGGTGACTATGTGAGTGAAGAGAAAGGTATGTAGACACAAAGACATATACATAGATGCACATATGCATGTGTATATATACAACTATATACATTTACATATGTAACCTACATACATAAAACACACACATATATCTACTTTTCATACACATATATTTGCATATGAATATGTGCATGACTACATACATATATACCTTTCTCTCTATACATATACACATAGTTTTGTAATGTAGCAGTATAATATGTTTATATATATTCATATAAATATGCAATTTTGCATCCATTTGAAGCTTCCTGTGGTATGTGGTATCAAATATTCTTCTAAATCTAATTTCTGCCAGACCGCTTTCCAGATTTCCTAGTAATTTTTTAACAAAAAGCTTTATTAGAAGCATTGAGAAAGTCAATAGAACAATAGCAACTAGTTTTGGTGGTGATTTACAAAGTGGTATTCAGTTAACGGAACAACAATTCTTTCATATACTGCATCAAAGACAACTGAAGATGAAATGAACTACGTATAACTAATTTGTGATATGCACCAACAAAAATCTGCTGGAAATTTCCACGCCAATTTATACCATCATACTATATGAGGCAAGGTTAGTGATTATTGAAAGTACCACCAAAGGGCAGGCTAGCAATTTTTTTAAAATGCCGAGTCTTTACCCCAGTAGTTGGAGTCTTTATATTTATCATTAATTATATTGTTATGTTTATTTGCTTCCAAGTCTTATGAACCTAACCTGTTCTACTAATCAACTTTTCATTTGTAATCAATAACAAATAATTTGATGATTTCCATATTCTTCTTTGTCTACATTTTTTCATTATTTTCTTTTATATTCTTGACTTTTTCTTCTTCCAGGTAAATTAGATTATTTTTCACATTTTAATTTTCATATTATAGTATTATATCCTCATATTATTTTTCATATCTTCATAGAATTATGAAGTAAAACTTTATACCAGTTAGTAGTTTGATTGTTATGAGACCAATAGTTCCAGCCTCTGCTTGAAGATTTCCAAGGAGGAGGAACCCATCATCTGTCTGAGGCAGTTCATCCTACTTTTGGACAGCTCCTATTGTTAGGAAGTTTTCACCAATATTTAGCCTAAATTTGCCTCTGTGAATTATACCCCTATTGAGACTTTTTTGCCCTCTGGGGAAAAACAGCACAATACCAATTTCCCAGTCACACACCAGCCCTTCCAATAGTTAAAGACAACTGTCATGTTCCTGAATTTTATCTTTTCCAGTCTAAACATCCCTACTTCCTTCTATGTGATATACTCAAGCCCCTTCACTATGTTGATTGCCCTTTTCTGAACAGTCTCCAAGTTATTGTTGTCTTTCTTAAATTATGGCATTCAGAATTGAACACAGTACTTCAGATGAGGTCTGACAAAGTACAGTGGGACTGTCACATCCAGGCATCCATGCCCACCTCGGTGCAGCCCAAGATTAATTTTTGTGGCTGCTGCATCACATTAATAACATACTGAGTGAGCAGTCCATTAGAACATTCAGATTTTTCTGGACTAAATGAGAATATATATGTATGACTAAACATCTCATATTTTCTTTTTGTTTTGTACCTACATAGAAGACTCAGAAATTAGAATTATTAAATTTCATTTTATGCGATTCAATGCCTGCCAAAATTCTTTTGGAATTTGACTATATTATCCACTGTGTTGTCTATCCTCCTACCCTACATCTTCTAGAAATATAATGAACATACCCTCTATGTATTTATTCAAGTCATTAATAAAAATAGTATGGGACCAGGCAAAAATCCCTTGAGTACTTCACTGGAGACCTTCTACCAAATTGAAATTTTCCATTAACAACTATTCTCTGAATCTGGCTATCCAATTTTTGCTGAATATATCTGATTGTATTATCATCTAAGCAATATTTCTGCATCATCTCCACAGAAGAACTTAAGATCCTTTATCAAAACCTTTGTTAAAAGTCTATGTAAACTATTCCTACAGTGTTACCCTCACCAATTTGGGTAATATATATATATATATAACAAAACAAAAAGGGAAATGACGTCAGTTTGGCACAAATTATCCTTGATGTCACCATATAAGTACATCATATTCACCACTTTCTTTTCTAGACATTTACCAGCCACTATTAAATTACAGATTCTAGAATTTTCTGATGAATAAAAGTCAAATTCACTGGATTATTGTTTGTAGACTCTGTTCTCTTACAGGGCAGTATTTGCCCTTCTACACACTTGTGTTGCCTCTCACCTCTCTATACTGGTTCAAATATAACTGACAGTGTCTCAGATATCACATCTGCGTTTCTTTTAGGACCTGAGGTTAGAGTTCATCTGGGTCAGATGGCTTGAATTCATTAAGGGTAGCCAGGTGCTTGATTTTTTCTTTTCTTTCTTTAAAAATTTATTCATTTATTTTATTTTTAGTTTTCAACACCCGTTTCCACAAGACCTTGAGTTCCAAACTTTTTCCTCATCTCTCCTCTTTCCCCACCCTAAGACACCATGCATTCTGATTACCCCTTCCCCCAATCTGTCTTCCCTTCTATCACACCCTTCATTTCCCTTATCCCCATCTTCTCTCGTCTTGTAGGGCAAGATAGATTTCTATACCCCATTAACTGTATTTCTTATTTCCCAGTTGCATGCAAAAACAATTCTTAACATTTGTTCCTAAAATTTTGAGTTCCAACTTCTCTCCCTTCCTCCCTCCCCACACATCTCCACTGAGAAGGCAAGCAATTCAATACAGGCTATACATATGTAGTTAGGCAAAAGATTTCCATAATAGTCTTGTTGTGAAAAACTAAATATATTTTCTTCCATCCTATCCTGTCCCCCCCACTTATTATATTCTCTCTTTTGACCTTGTCCCTCCCCAAAAGGGTAAATTACTTCTAATTACTCCCCCTCCCATTTGCCCTCCCTTCTATCATCCCCCCGCACCCTACTTATCCTCTTCTCTCCTACTCTCCTATAGTGTAAGATAGATTTTCATACCAAATTGAGTATTCATTTAATTCCCTCCTTAAATCAAATGTTATGACAGTAAGCTTCACTTTTTTCCTCTCCCCCCCTTTTTCCCCTCCATTGAAAAAGATTTTTCTTGCCTCTTTTATGAGAGATAATTTGCTCCATTCCATTTCTCCCTTTCTCCTCCCAATATATGCCTCTCTCATCCCTTAATTTTATTTCTTTAGATAGCATCCCTTCCTATTCAACTCACCCTTTGCCCTCTGTCTATATATGTGTGTGTGTGTGTGTATGTATATAATCCCTCCAACTACCCAAATACTGAGAAAAGTTTCAAGAGTTACAAATATTATCTTTCCATGCAGGAATGTAAACAGTTCAACTTTAGTAAGTCCCTTATGATTTCTCTTTCCTGTTTATCTTTTTCAGGCTTCTCTTCATTCTTGTGTTTGAAAGTCAAATTTTCTAGTCAGCTCTGGTCTTTTCGTCAAGAATGCTTGAAAGTCCTCTATCTCATTGAATGACCATTTTTTACCCTGAAGTGTTATACTCAGTTTTGCTGGATAGGTGATTCTTGGTTTTAATTCTAGTTCCTTTGACTTCTGGAATATCATATTCTAAGCCCTGTGATCCCTTGATGTAGAAGCTGCTAGATCTTGTGTTATCCCAATTACATTTCCATAATACTTGAATTGTTCCTTTCTGGCTGCTTGCATTATTTTCTCCTTGACCTGGAAACTCTGGAATTTGACTACAATATTCCTGGAAGTTTTTCTTTTCAGTTCTCTTTCAGGAGAAATGAGGTAATGAGTGGATTCTTTCAATATTTATTTTACCCTCAATCTCTAGAATATTAGGGCAGTTTTCCTTGATAATTTCATGAATGATGATGCCTAGCCTCATTTTTTGATCATGACTTTCAAATTGTCCCATAATATTTAAATTATCTATCCTGGATCTGTTTTCCAGGTCAATTGTTTTTCCAATGATATATTTCACATTGTCTTCTGTTTTTTTATTCTTTTTGTAATTTCTTGGTTTCTCACAAAGTCATTTGTTTTCATCTGTTGCATTCTAATTTTTAAAGAACTTCAGTGAGCTTTTGAATCTCCTTTTCCATTTGGCTAATTCTGTTTTTAAAAGCATTCTCCTCATTGGCTTTTTGGACCATTTTTGCCATTTGGGTCAGTCTATTTTTAAACGTGTTATTTTCTTCAGCATTTTTTTTGGTCTCCTTTAGCAAGCTGTTGACTCACTTTTCCTGTTATTCCTGCATCACTCTCATTTCTCTTCCCATTTTTTCCTCCACCTCTGTTACTTGATTTTCAAAATTTTTTTTGAGCTCTTCCATGACCTGAGAAAATTGCATATATTTTTGGGTGTTTTGGATGCATAAACCTTGACTTTTATGTCTTCCTTTGATGTATGCTTTGTTTTTCCTAATCAGAAAGGATGGAAGAAAATACCTGCTAACCAAGAAAGTAACCTTCTATAGTCTCCCCCCCCCCTTTTTTTTGACATTTTTCCAGCCTGTTACTTGACTTTTGAGTCCTTTGTCAAATGGAGGGTAAAATCCAGGGACTTGAGGGTTCTAATTTCCTCCCTGGTGGCACAATCAAGGGAGAGGAGTTGACTCCTCTCCTGGCCTGCCCTCTGGTCTAAGAGCAACCACAAGCTTTTCTTCTCAGGATCTGTGAGTAGAATTTCCTCTCCAGAATCTCTACCAGCTTCACCATGCCAGCACTCCTCCTCACCCCAGGGATGCCACTCAGAACTGAGACCCAGATCAGACATTTAATCCCCCTGGATCTTTAGGCCAGGACTCAAAAAACAGATGCTGCTGCTTTAGTGGCAGCTGCCACCCTGGGTCAGGGCTAGGGCTGGATCCTGCTCCCTTCTCCCCCAGGGGAAAGAGCTTTCTTACTTAACCTTTGGAGCTTTCTTTGGCAATTGTGGATTAAGGAATCTCGAAATGGCAGCTGCTACCCTGGATTCTGTACCCTAAAGCCTATTCTAGTCCTGTCCCTGTCATGCTGAGCAGCCAAGGCAGGGCTGCATTCCGTGGGCTGTGCTCAGCTCTGAGCCTGGTGTCATAGACCTTTCCTGTCAGCCTTCCAGGCTGCCTTGAACTGGAAATCTTTTTCACTGTGTCATTTTGTGGCTTCTGCTACTCTAGAATTTGTTTAGAGTCATTTTTTTACAGATATTTTATGTGCAAAAGGGGTAGAGCAAGAGCAGGTTTGTCCTTCTACTCTGTCATTTTGGCTCTGCCCCCAACCAGGTGTTTGTTTTTTTTTTTTTACTGACTTTTTACTTATATTGGTTTTCAAGTCCCTGATAGTCATTTTTGTTCTGTCATTCCCAGTGTAAAGGTCATTCACCTTGGCATAGAAAATAGAAAGAAAATAAGTATTGAACACCTTTTCTTTTATCTTCATTCATTCTAAGCAAAGGTCTCATTAAAGAATTAATTAGGGGGGCGGAGCCAAGATGGTGGAGTAGAAAGACTCACATTTGCTAGCTCCGAACCCACAGCCCATGGATTCCCTCTAAAAAGAACTCCTGACAAATTCTGGAACAGTGGAAGCTGCGCAGAAACACAGTGAAGGAGATTTCCGTTGCAGAGAGCCCTGAAAAACCCATCGCAAAGGTACCCCGGACGGAAGCAGAGTCCTCCCCTCCCCCGCCCCGGCCACGAGGCACTGAGAGGAGCAAGCAGACCTAAGCAGGCATCAGGGACCTGAATCTCCAGCAACTGTGAAGGTCCCTCCACCCACAGACACACAGGTCAGTGAGAGAGACAGGCTGAGAGGGGAGCGGGGTATCTCCGGGACTCGGACCCCCGGCGGCCGGGGCAGAGGCGAGGTGGAGGGAGCGCCATCAGAGACTCCCGGGGCGGTCAGGGGCTCCGTGGTGTCTCCATTGCAAGAGATCTCTGCATAAACACCCTGAGGGAACTGAGCCTGAGAGGCGGCCCTGCCCCCACCTGAGAACTAGCAGATAAGCTCCCATTGAAGAGCAATCAGGCC
>JAQQSK010017627.1:0-10064 GCA_028658325.1 Potorous gilbertii | reverse complement strand
TTACTTTTTCATGCTTCTTCTCATTCTTGTGTTTGAAAGTCAGATTTTCTTTTCAGCTCTGGTCTTTTCATCAAGAATGCTTGAAAGTCATCAATTTCATTGAAAGACCATATTTTCCCCTGAAGTATTGTACTCAGTTTTGTTGGGTAGGTGACTCTTGGTTTTAGGCCTAGTTCCTTTGAATTCTGGAATATCCTATTCCACTCCCTTTGATCCCTTAATGTAGAAGCTGCTAGATCTTGTGTTATACTGATTGTATTTCCACAATACTAGAATTGTTTCTTTCTAGCTACTTGCAATATTTTCTCCTTGACCTGGGAACTCTGGAATTTGGCCACAATGTTCCTAGAAGTTCCTCTTTTTAGATCTCTTTCAGGCAGTGAATGGTAGATTACTTGAATACTGCTTTTGCTCTCTGGTTCTAGAATATCAGGGCAATTTTCCTTGATAATTTCATGAAGGATGATGTCTAGACTCTTTTTTTAATCATGGCTTTCTGGTAGTTCCATAATTTTTAAATTGTCTCTCCTGGATCTATTTTTCCAGGTCATTTTTTTCCAATGAGACATTTCACACTATCTTCCATTTTGTCATTCTTTCGGTTTTGTTTTGTGATTTCTTGGTTTCTCAGAAAGGCATTAGCCTTCATCTGCTCCACTCGAATTTTGAGAGAACTATTTTCTTCAGTGAGCTTTTGAACCTGTTTTTTCAATTTCGCTAATTCTACTTTGGAAAGCATTCCTCTCCTCATTGGCTTTTTGAATCTCTTTTGCCAATTGAGTTAGCCTATTTTTCAAGGTGTTTTTTTCTTCAGCATTTTTTTGGGTCCCCTTTTGCATGGTATTGACCCGTTTTTCATGCTTTTCTTGCATGTCTCTCATTTCTCTTCCCAGTTTTTCCTCCACCTGTCTAACTTGATTTTCAAAATCCTTTTTGAGCTCTTCCATGGCCTGAGCCCATTGAATATCTATTTAAGTTGTTTCGGATACAGAGGACTTGAATTCTATGTCTTTACCTGATGGTAAGCTTTGTTCTTCCACATAAGAATGGAAGGTGGGAAACATCAGTCCACCATGAAAGTAACCTTCGATGATATTTTTTCCCCTTTTCTGGGAGTTTTCCCTCCCAGTAACTTGTCTTCTGAGATCTCTCTCCACCCCTGTCCAGATCAGCCCAGCTAGTGCTTGGGGGTCTGAGATTCAAATGCTGCTCCTCCGCCTGAGGGGTTTCGTCAGCGAGCCTGAGTGTTGTTCAATGTGAGCTTAAGTTTTGGTGTTCAGGTGGAGGCAGGGCCACCTCCTAGTCTCAGTTCCCTCAGGCGGTTTATGTGGAGAACTTCTGTAACGGACCTGATGTTCTGTCTGCTCTGGGACTCTCTAGCTGCCCGCTGCCTCCTAAGGGGGTCTGAGTTGTGGAGACACCCTGCTCCCCTCTCAGCCAGCCCAGAAGTCTCTCTCACTGACCTGTAGCGCCTGTGGGTGGAGGGACCTTCGCTGTTGCCAGACATTCCGTCCCTGAAGCCTGCCCTGATCTGTTCCCCTTCGTGCCATGCGACCAGGGAACGGCTGGGCTCTGCTCCCGTCTGGCGCATGATGGAGCTTTGGGGTTGGTTTTTAAGGGCTCTCTGGAACAGAAACATCCTTCACTCCATTGCTGCGCGGCTTCCATTTCTCCAGAACTTGTTGGGAGTTCTTTCTAGAGGAAATCCGTGGGCTGTGGGTTCACAGCTAGCATATGTGAATCTTTCTACTCCGCCATCTTAGCTCCTCCCCCTCTTCAGTTTATTTTAAAAATGACCAAAATGAGGCAAACTAGATCACACAGCTAGTAAATGTCTGAGGTAAGATTTTAATTGACTGAGGAGGTATGCCACAGAGTTTTAATGGAACTCCAAATGCGTGGACAGCGCCATAGCCTCCATTGAGATGGAGGAGCTGGTCTTATATTCTACAAATATATTGAGGAGGAGAGAGTGGCTTCTTAAATATTTTATTGGTTGTTTTTCTAAGTTATTAGATGTTAACATTATTATGAAGGTTTTAATCAATATTAGAAGTTATTTTGCCACTCATAACGTATTATTCTCTCCTAATAGCTCAGGAAGCAAAAAAGTATAAATCTTATTTAGAGTGAAAATTAGTCTCAAAGTAGAGAATTGAATACATGATTCCAAATATCTTTGACCAAAATGTCATGGATGGAACTCGGTTTTCTGACTCTGGGGACAGGTTTTTCTCTGAATGTCAAGATATTTATTACAACTTCTTTAGAGTTCCAGAATGGGAATATAAATTTCAGACCTATAATTTTAAAATGTGCCAAAGGAGAAGTAGGATCTTTACAAAGCAATACAAGTTACAAATAATGTGCTAAAATCTTAAGGACTTGTTTGCTGTGGGCACAGCAAGCCAACATTGCCTGTAAGGTGGATTCTGCTGTAACATCACTCAGGTGTGACAGGCCTTTCATGTTGGCCTTTTAAGTTTTCTTTGGTGTTTTGTGGTTGAAAATTCTGGAAACTCCCATTGCTGCCAATGATTAAGTTACCCTATGACTGGATTTCTTGGGGCCCAGTCTGCAATGGACTATGCTCTTCTCTTCCAAAGTGCAGTAGACCTTTCATGCTGAACTTTAAAGTTTTGTTGGGCTGAAAACATTTTCACTCTGCCTTTTTTATTTCTGCTGCTCTACCATTTGTTTAGAGTCATTTTATAAGCTATTTGGAAGGGTTGGGGTAGAGATTATCTGGGTCCCTGCCTTTACATTACATTTAAAAGGGTTTAAAAACCAAATCAAATATATCCAAGTTTGGAATGTAAGCAGTAAGACTGGAGAAAAGAAAGAGTTATTTTATGGGTCTCATAGCAAAAATATAGAAAAATCTTTATCAATTCTATAAAAATACAAGTCATTCTCCAATTGATAAACATTCAAATGATCTGAGCAATCGGTTTTCTAATGAAGAAACCAAAACAATTTACTGTCCTATTAAAAATGCCTAAATCATTGTTGATTAGAAAAAGTGATGATTAAAAATGAAAATGAAAAGGTATGATTATACACGCAACAGACAGACTAAAATGATTGAAAGGGAGAGTAGGTAGAAAAACTGGAACACTCATTCCTGTTTGGAGGAATTGTTAAGATATTCAACCATTTTGGAGAACAACCAGGAATTATGCCCGAAGAGTTAGAAAACTACCTATACCTTTTGACTCATCAATAGCACCACTTAATCTACTCCCAGAGATGATTATGAAAAAAGGAAAAGAAACTAGACCTTCTAAAATATCTGCAGTGGCTCTCTTTGTGATGGGAAAAAAAGCCCTCAAAAATACAGAAATGCCCATCAATTTGGGAATGACTGAACATATTTTGTATGTGATAGAATATCGCTGTGCGATGAGAAACGATGAGCTTTACGACTTCAAAATATGGAAAACTTTGCATTCAATGCCAAAGAGCACAATGAGAAGAACCAAGAAATCACGGTATGTAGTAACAACAATGTTGTTGTAAAAGTAGTTTCAAGTCGATAAGTTATTTTTATTCTTATCAATACCCAAATTAATTATGAAAGGCATATGAAGAAAAATGCTATCTGCACTGAAAAAGGAACTGAAAAAGAGATGTATATAATACTTTTACACATATATGTATATACATACCTATAGAAATATGTGTATGTATGTGTGTATACATATATAAGTGTGTGTTTCTATGAGTGTATGTGCATGTGTATGTGGGGGTTTATATGTGTGTGTGCATGTGTATGTTAATTTGTGTCTAGAAGTAGCTATCTCTGTGGCACAGTGGGAGGAGATAGAAAAAAGAAATTTACACAGTAATTTTCTTGCATATTTGAAAGGAATCACAAATTGTGCTTAGTAAATTTGCAGTTCCATGTACAATTATCCTTTAATGGTATCATGTAATGACAATGTTTTAATCCATGAATAAGTATTAATGTAAAATAGTAAAAGAGAAAAGAAATCATGCATAAAATACTTACCTCCAAAATAAAGTTTTGATTTTTTAGCACTACATCCCTCAGTCTTTCCCCACTTCTATAGGCCCCCCTCACTTTTCTTTTCCCTTTCCCCTCTTACTGCCTGTAGGGCAAGTTGGGTTTTTATTTTTAGCTGAGTTTGTCGTTCCCTCTTTAAACTTAATAACATGGCAGTAAATCCCAAACAGTGCTCAACTCCCTCCTCCTTTCCCTCTATTATAATATGATTTTGTATCTCTTCCTGTGATAGAATTTACCTTTTTCTGCCTCTTCCTTTTCATATCTCCCCTTCCAACGCCTTCACACACTCGAATCACATTTTTATCATCAGATCATTTAATTTATAACCACTCTCTCTATGAATATCTCTTTTGAATATCATAATTAATATACCATTCTCAATAGTAACAAGTATCACCTTCCCTTACAGGAATGCAAACAGTTTGCCCATATTGAGTTACAATGATTTTTCCCATACTTGTTTTTTATGTCTTACTTGATACTTGTGTTTAAAGATCAGATTTCCTACTGAGGCCCGGCCTTTTCACCAGGAAGGTCTGGAAATCTCTTATTTCATTGAATGTCAATCACCTTGCTTGAAATATTACACTCATTTATGCTGGGTAATTGATCCTTGTCTGTAGTTCCAGCTCCCCTGCCTTAGAGAACATCATATTTCAACCCCTCTGAATTTTGATGTAGAAACTTCAAGGTACTGTATCATTCTGACTCTAGTTCCTTGAAATTTGAATTGCTTCCTTCTGGTTGCTCGCTGTATTTTCTTCTTAACTTAATAGTTCTGGAATTTGGCAACTATATTCCTTGGTGTTTTCAGTTTGGCATCTCTTTCAGGAGGTTATCAGTGGTTTATTTCGAAGAGTGTTTTGCCCTGTGGATCTAAGACCTCAGGGAAATTTTCCTTGATGACTTTTTATTGGATATTGCCCAGCCTTCTTTTTCATTGTGGCTTTAAGGTAGAATAGTGATTCCTAGATTTTATCTCCTGGGTCTATTTTCCAGGTCAATTGTTTTTCCACTGAGATATGCTACATTTTCCTATATTTTTTCATTCTTCAGATTGTGCTTGACTGATCCTTGATGTCTCATAGAGTTATTAGCTTGTACTGCATCAATTCTAATTTTTCATAGATTGTTTTCCTTTACCATTTTCTTTACCATCCCCTTTACCATTTGCACAATTGTTCCTTTTAAGGAGTTATTTTGTCTCCAGTTACGTTTTGTATTTCCTTTTCTGTTTGTCCAATTTTCCTTCTCAAGAAACTGTTTTCTTCAGTGAATTCTTTTTTTTTATATATTTTTCAAAATCATTGACAAGTTTGTCTTCTACCTTTCTAATTTGGTTTTTAAAATTCTTCTTGAATTCTTCCAAAATGCTCTTTGGTCTTGAAAGCATTTCAAATGTCCTTCTGAGGTTTCTCATAGGAATACAGACTCAGTGCTGATCTCTTCTGTATTCATGTTTTGGTCCTTGTCCTCATAGTAATATTCTATGGTCTTTTCCTTTCTTGTTTGGGTCCTGTTCATGATGATTGTCTTTTTTCTGGATTTTAAGTCATATCCCCTCTTCTGGGGCCCAGGGGGTTCTGTCCCATAGTTCTTGTGCTGAGAACTTTAAGATATTGTTTATTGTGGGCTCTGGTTCTTTCAGCTAGAAGCTAGTATGCTGCTGTTTACCTGGTGCTGAGCTGGCTAGTGTGCCAAAGCAGAGGCCAGGTAGAGTCTTTCTGAGTGACCCAGGAGTTACCCTGAATTTTGCTGTGAGAGGTGTAGGGGAGGGGTGCTCTGGCCACAGGAGGTCTCCTCTCCTGAACTAGAGCACATGCAGGCTCAGTACTTGGTGAAAACCTGTGTGGGATACTGTCTTCGTGATTCCTCAGACTGTGAAAAGGCATTCCTGAGAACATGAGGTTGGCACTTATGAACTCCACCCTGCTGGGGGTAAGGATGTCCTCCTGGTTCTCTAAGATGGGGCCATGTGGAACAAATGCAGTCCTGCACTATTACACTTCTGCCACAGCAAGAGGGACCCCTCCTTTCCATTTTTCCAACTCTCCCCAACAAAGAGACTATTTAACTCTTAGGCTGATCCTACTATTCCAGGATTTTTCCTGGGGAAATATTATTTTGGTTTTTCATCGTCGACAAGAGGAGAGGGAGAGCACTAACAGATCACTCTGCCATCTTTGCTCCTGGAAATTCAAGTATGTGACTTATAGACATTTAATCTGTGGACTGAGAGTCCCAGGAGCTGCTACTACATTCACCTGGGCTTCTGTACGTCTCTATCACCCATTTGCACTCAGCTACTGTCCTGAACTGATATGTAGATTCCACACTGCTGTTTCTGCTTCAGTCATGTCAGCATTTCCTGTTTGGCATTGCTATGGCAGGGTCCGTGCTGGTCCAACCTGTGTGCTCTGCAATGTTACACAGCACTGTGTAATGTATCCTTCCTGTTGACTTTCCAGGCTATCCTGGGGTCCGAATCTGCTAAATTCTGTCTCCTGGTGAATTCTGCCACTCTAAAATTTGTGCAGATTCTCATTTAAGAGGTATTTAAAGTAGTTTGTTGTAGAGCTTAGGTGAGTACTTGTTTCGTTCTGCAATGTTGGCATTGTCTCCTACCCCATGTAATCTATTTCTTAACCTAAATCACTGAGATAAATGTTAAAAACAAACAACAACATCTACTAATTTGTGTTATACTTTAAAATTATTTCATTTGTTTTCAGTGTTCTACAATCACTTTCACATAATTTAGATTTTCCCTCCTCCCTTCCTTTCTTTCCCCTTCCCTGCACCTACTCTCCCCAAGAGAGCATACAATTTTATATAGGTTATACACATGCATTTCTTTTAAATATATTTTTCCCTTAGTCATGTTGCATAGAAGAATTAACATGAATGGAATAAATCATAAAACAAACCACAACATAATACAAAAGAAAAAGACCTACTACATTCTGCGACTGAATTCCATAGTGCTTTCTCTGCATGTGGAAGGTATTTTGCCTTCAGTGACCACTGGGAATTTTTAAGGCGTAGAATTAAAATGTGGCTCTAAGTACACCAGACAACAACCTTGCACATAGTGGTTGTTGCTGTGTATAAAATTCTCCTGCTTCTGCTCCATTAACTCAGCATGAGTTCATATACGTCTTTCCAGGCCTCTCTGAAGTCTTCCTCTTCATAATTTCATATAGCACAATAGTATTGCATTACATTCATACACCACAACTTCTTCGGCATTTCCCCAATTGATGAGTATCCCCCTAACTTCCAGTTTTTGGCCACCACGAAGAGAACGGCTATAAATATTTTTGTACATGTGAGACTCTTTCCCATTTTTATGATCTCTTGGGATACAGTACAACAAGTGATATTGCTGCATCAAAGGGTATACACATTTTTGTAGCCCTTGGGCATAGTTCCAAATTGTTCTCCAGAGAGATTGGATCACCTCACAGCTCCACCAACAATGAAGTAGTGTTCCAACTCTCCCTCATCTTCTCCAACATTTATCATTTTCCTGTTTTGTCATGTTAGCCAGTCTGATAGGTATGATTTAATTTGTTTCTTATTCAAAATGTGTCAAATATAATAAGAAATCACTTTAAAGTCCTTCAACTTTATGCTCCTCTATCCATTCACAATATCCACATCCTCCTTAACTCTTTCTTTGTCTATTGAAGTAGAGTCTTAGTCTCAGGGTGAATATAGAGTAGAAAAAATATAGAAGACTTGGGGTAGAATTGTAATCCTCATCGACCAATTTGAGAATATCTGAAAAAATCTCATTGCCACATTTGGTCTCTGTGAAGAATAAAAACCTTCAGGTTAGGTTCTAAGTTCCCTTAAACAACAAACTGCAAACCCTCAGGGTAGCCAGGTGATATGGCTCCAGAAATAGAAACTTTTGTCCCAAGGACAGTGAGAGGAGATGAGGGTCTTAGTCTGAGAAGATGGGGGAACAGTTGTTGAAAAGGAACACCAGACCATGCGACACTGTGGAAACACTGAAGGGCCAGAAAGGAATCACCAAAAATCTGGGGTTTTGTTTTTGTTTTTGCTTCCACAAACAGGATTCTGAATATTTTTGGATCTGTGGGAATCTTTTCTGCTGTCATTGTCCTCCTTCCAGTATATATTAGAATAATCCAACTACTGATGCAAAGGGAGTAAATAACATAGTGATTTTCCTTGAAAGATTGAAAAAATATTTTTAGAATCTTGCATCAATTAATTGCACCATAAGGGTTTCATTATTCTCGAAATTTTTTTTTGCTTAAACTCCAATACTTATTACAACTCTTTTTTTGTTTCATTTAATCAATTTGCTGGGTGTGATGTGAAAAGAGAGAGTTGTATTAAGACTTTCCCTCTCTCTCTCAATGCATTATGAGTGTCCAGGTGCACATGCCCAGAGCTGCAGTTCATGGAGTGTAGTGGGGTGAACATATCCAATTCTGTTTTTGGCAGTGAGGAAATATAGAGAAGAAAATTTACTTCAAGACATCAGGGGTGCTTTATTTTCCTCAATATATTTAACAAAAGAATTGAGTTATTATCATTTGTGGTAATAATAATAATTAATGTCTTTAAAATACTCAAGCCCTTTTTAAATGTATTTCTCCTTTAACCAATTAACTGATTATGATCTCAAAAGAGAAAGTTGCATTAACTTATACTTTTCTATTAAATGGATATTTTAATTAAAATTGCATTGATATTATTTGGTCCATTAACTGTTGGGGCATAAGGATAATGTCTAGGGGTAGTTAGGTCGCATCGTGAACAGAACACTTAGCTAGGAATCAAGAAGCCCTAAGCCCAAATTTGACATCATAAGTTAATATCTCTATGACTGAGTGAATCATATATTGTCTGTTTGCTTCTGTTTCTTCATGTAGAAAATGAGTAATGTGATAACACCTACCTTTGAGGTTTGTTGTGAGGTATAGTTGAGATAATATTTCTAAAGCACTTATCATAGTGCCTGGTAAAGAGTAGATACCAAAAATGTCAAAAGTTATAATAATTACTGTTACTGATAATAATATTCTATTTTGTGGCAATATGACATAGTATTGCATATATATGTACATGCTTGTATATTTATGTGTGTATTAGACAATTTTTTCAGTAGATATTTTTGTTTCCATTGCATTTTAATCCTCTTCCAAAATCATTTTATAACCGAAATTGTCTATCATTTGAGATCATTTCTATATCTTGTTTGAATAGATATTAGATGTTGTCTTGGCAAGAGCATTAATCTTAAAATTAAGAAAAACTCAATTCAAATTCTGCTTCTAAAATTCACTAGCTCTGTGAAACTTGGTAAGTCACAGCCTTTATCAATGTCATTTTTGTTGCTGTTGTGAAGTAATGTTTATCTCTGAGTGGCACCTTTTGAGGTTTTCTTGGAAAAGATATTATATAGTTGGACATTTCCTCCATCTTGAGTTCATTTTACAGATGAAGAACTGGGAAAAACAGTTAAAAAACTTGCCCAGTGATACACAGCTAGTAAGTATCTGAAACCAGATTGGAACTCAGGAAGCTAAGTATTCCTTCTTCAGGCCCAAAAGAATAATCATTAAACCACCTAGTTGCCTCTGCCTCATTTTGCTCAAATGCAAAATGGAAAACCATTTGAGTTAATCTCGCTTACTCTGAGATATATTTCCATGAATATCAAAGATGGGGAAAAGTGCACAAAATCCAAACTTCTTTGTAACAGCACTTTCATTGATGATAAAGTTCTTGGAATAAAAGTGTTCTCATTCAACGAAAAATAGTGATATGTATTTTAATATAATATATTTCATCCACATATACATACATATAAATTGTTATCATAACTTCTTGATTTAATAAACGCTAGACGATACATTTTTAAAATGAGGTCTAAATTAGTTGGGGTTATTCTGCAATATTTCACAGACTTAAATCACTATATATATTATTATATCACTATATATACGCGATATAAATCACTATATATACTATTATATAATAGTATATATATATG
>JAQQSK010017626.1:0-10064 GCA_028658325.1 Potorous gilbertii | reverse complement strand
AAGGATGGTATCTAGGCTCTTTTTTTTGATCATGGCTTTCAGGTAGTCCCATAATTTTTAAATTGTCTCTCCTGGATCTATTTTCCAGGTCAGTTGTTTTTCCAATGAGATATTTCACATTATCTTCCATTTTGTCATTCTTTTGGCTTTGTTTTGTGATTTCCTGGTTTCTCTGAAAGTCATTAGCCTCCATCTGTTCCAATCTAATTTTGAGAGAACTATTTTCTTCAGTGAGCTTTTGAACCTCTTTTTCCACTTGGCTAATTCTGCTTTTGAAAGCATTCTTCTCCTCATTGCCTTTTTGTACCTCTTTTGCCAATTGAGTTAGCCTATTTTTCAAGGTGTTATTTTCTTCAGCATTTTTTTGAGTCTCCTTTATTAAGGTATTCACCTGTTTTTCATGCTATTCTTGCATCTCTCTCATTTTTTTTCCCAGTTTTTCCTCCACATGTCTAACTTGATTTTCAAAATCTTTTTTGAGCTCTTCCATGGCCTGAGCCCATTCGATACCTATTTCAGATGTTTGGGACACAGAGGCCTTGACTCCCATGTCTTTATCTGATGAGAAGCATTGGTCTTCTTTGTCAGAGAGAAATGGCGCAGTCTGTTCCCCAAGAAAATAACCTTCTATGATCTTATTTTTTTTCCCTTTTCTGGGCATTTTCCCAGTCAGTTACTTGACTTCTGAGAGTCCTCTCCACTCCTGCCTAGGTCTTCCCAGCTAGTGCTTGGGGTCTGAGATTCAAATGCTGCTCCCCAGCCTCAGGGCTTTTGGGGGCAGGCCTGGCTGCTATTCAGGGTAAGATTAAATCAGGTTCTCAGGTGGGGGCAGGGCTGCCTCCCAGGCTCAGTTCCCTCATGGGTTTATGCAGAGAACTTCTGTAATGGGGCTGCTGCCGAGCTCCTGCCTGCTCCAGGAGCCTCTGGCCACCTGCTGCCTCTGGCCACCCGCTGCCTCTGCTGCTGCCTCCCGATGGGGTCTGAGTCTCGGAGACACCCGCTCCCCTCTCAGCCCATCTCTCTCACTGACCTGTGAGTCTGTGGGTGGAGGGACTTTTGCGGCTGCTGGAGATTCCCTCCATGAAGCCTGCTCAGATCTGCTTGCTCCTCTCAGTGCCATGCGGCCAGTGCAGGGGAGGGCTCTGCTCCTTTCCAGTGTATGATGGACCTTTGGAGTCGGTTTTTCATGGCTCTCTGGAATGGAAATCTCCTTCACTGTGTTGCTGTGTGGCTTCCACTTTTCCAGAATTTGTTGGGAGTTCTTTTTAGAGGAAATCCATGGGCTGTGGGTTTGGAGCTAGCATAGGTGAGTCTTTCTACTCTGCCATCTTGGCTCCGCACCCCCGTCTGTTTCTTTCCATCAAGTATTCCTTTGTAAGCCTTAAGTCCCGTTATGAGTTTCATACCACCAAGTTTCAGTGACACCTATGAGGTCAAATTTGCTCCTACTTGCAATGGAATTTCTCTTTCCTCTTGATATTTCCCAGCAAACATCAAACTTTTTTAATAGACACTTGAGACCATGAATTTTATTATTACCTTCTTTCTTGAATTTTTTTCTCATCAGATGTTCTGGGTGTCCCAGCTACCATTCTTCCTTCTTTGAAGCTACTTTCATAGTCTCAGAGTTAGCTCACTGTTTGGAGGCTGCAAAGGGAATTATGGAAGAGAAAAGGTATTAGACTCACTACCAAACTGAAGGTCTCTACAGAGTCATTGTACTGACTTCATTGTTGTATGCCTATGAAACCTGGACGATATGCCAGCACCATCCTAGGAAACTCAACTGAATCACTTACATTTGAATTATAGTCTATAACTTGGGAGATACATATAGGCAATTTTTCTCCCTTTTCATCCTTCTTAGTTTAAAACCTTTTTTATTACATTTGCAAGATGCCTGAAAAATAGATTCTTGCCAGCCTTTGTTATGTATACTCATCTCTGGCTAAGAATCTATCAACCCTATATTGTAAGCCATGATCTAGAAATCAAAAACCCATTCTCAAATACCACCATATTAACCAGCTGTTCACTTCCCAAATTACTTTTTTTTTCTCCAGTACTTCTTTCATTTCATTGACAAAAGTGAGGAAAACACCTTGTGCTATTATGGTCTTTGTTTCTTGCCCAAGACTTCATGATCACTGTACATATTTTCAGTATTCTACTTAGCAATCCTACTTGTACTATCTATCTTAGGATAATGTTATGAAAAAAGCAATTGGTAAACATAAAGTAGTTACATAAATGTTATTTATGAGTATGATTATTAAGAAAAATGCAATTATAAAAATTAACTCTTAACGTGTCTCACAGATTTATCATTCTTATGTTGATACTACCAGGAATAATAACGCCCAACCTATTTAAAAAGCTATTGATTATAGAAAATAGAGAATCAATAAAAGTAGAGACATTGAATATGAATATCATTTTTTTTTCCCTTAGAAAATTTTGACTAAGGAAAAGCAGTTGACACAATTAAAAAACAAAACAAAACTAGAAAATATTTCAGCCAGGAAACACTTTAGCTAGAGGTTTAGAGTACAAGTTAATTGGCACATCAAAAAAGTGATGAAAGACTGCGGGCAGGATTGCCTCAGAAAATAATAAAAAGTGGATGCTTTTTTGGGGGGTTAGAAGAGAAGTGAAGAGTGAGACATGGCCAAGCTGCATTATCCTGAGAGTTTAGATGAAACTGGAAGAACAACAAATAAAAATGAAATCCAACGAATTTGTCCTTGTTTCAAATGTGATGTAGTCTAATCATCAATGAAAGTAGAACCACAACAATTGTATATCTCATGCAATATGAGGAAGTATAAATAGCATTGTAAGTGAGGGAGAACAATTAAACTTTATGAAAAATTTAATGTGGGGAATAATCTATGCTTAGGCAGCATAATGGTAAAGGTGAGTAGGAACTGATAGAAAAATTCTATGGAGAAGGGGTGACAGACTTCAGCAAAATAAACCATTTGCATTCACACTAGATTTAAGTTCTTGATAAAGTTGAGCATATGCTTGAGTCATTTCTGGTGACATGTACTCTGTATCAGCTATGAGAGACTTTCACTGTGGAGTGGCTAAAATTGCAGTAACTCCTAATTGGTCTCCATGGACTTGAGTTTTGAGATGATGAAGTCATCTCCTTGTTGGCTTTTGGTCCCTATGGTAGTGACAAAATTTTAGGAGTTCAGTGCCAAAAAGGACTGATCACTGAATAAGAAACATCAACCATTCATTATATTTAAAATAAATGATAATCAATCTAGCTTTTTTCTTCATCTCCTCTGTGACTTGAAGGGAGGGGATTTTTCTTCCATTCTTCAATCCTCCATGATTTTTACATGGGCTGTTTTTACAAAGCAGGGAGAACAATGTGCTGAGTTATTCTGAGACTGGACTTCAAAATGCTAATGCTTTCTTTTGCTTTCTATTTCTATTATTATCAGTGAGCCCAAGTGATAAAACAGCCATCCTGAGAAATGAATTTTTTTTTAATCTGGTGGCTACCTCAGGAGATCTTGGTCTCTTTAATCAGTGATGATTGGTTGGTAGGAGGTAATTCTTACAGTTAAAACTTCTCAGAGAAGAAGACAACTACAAGGAAGATAAGCCATGAATACCTGGCTTACCAGAATACAGGGACCTTGAATTAATAACTTGTATTATGTAGGTCTGTGGTAAAAATGAAATGCTTTGTGTTCTAATCTTTTATGGGCTAACATCCTTGGACACTATTATGTCTAATTTCATGCTTTAAGTATTTGTCAGTTCATGTTTTGTGTTTTTGATATTTCTTTTGTGGTAGGGGAAATAAATAATTTTCCTTATACTTGATCTATTTTTTACAATAAGTACATTTCTAAAAGATATATTACAAATTTCCATTGTGAAGATGCTGCATATAAGTCAAACCCAAGCTTTAAGCAACTGTCCTCAGGATTCTTGAATGTAGGCATAATGAAGAAAAAGGTGCAAGAAGAACCTGACTCCCTGTCTTTGGGGCTAGATGTAAATCCATTTTAGGTGCAACCAGAGTTAGGTGTCCTTACTGGAAGAAGATTTTTACTTGGGTTGTGGGTCTTAACATATCAAGGATAGAAAATATCATGTGCAATTTCATTTGCCAAAAAAAAGACAGATGGAGGGGGAGGATCCAAGATGGTGGAGTAGAAAGATGTACGTATGCTAGCTCCAAAACCACAGCCCAAGGATCTCCTGCAAAAAGAACTCCTAACAAATTCTGGAGCAGTGGAAGTCGTGCAGCAACAGAGTGAAGGAGATTTCCATTCCAGAGAGCCCTGAAAAACTGATCCCAAAGGTCTGTCACGCACTGGACGGGAGTGGAGCCCAACCCTTCCCAGGCCACAGGGCAAAGAGAGGAGCAGATCGGAGTGGGCTTCAGGGATGGAATCTCCAGCGGCCACGAAGGTCCTTCCACCCACAGAAGCACAGGTCAGTGAGAGAGACTTCTGAGCTGACCAAGAGGGGAGCAGGGTGTCTCCATAACTCAGGCCCCTCAGGAGGCAGCGGCAGAGACAGCAGGTGGCCAGGAGCTCCCGGAGTAGGCAGGAGCTCATCAGGAGCTCCATTACTGAAGATCTCCACATAACCCCCCTGAGGAAACTGAGCCTGGGAGGCAGCCCTGCCCCCACCAGAGCACCAGAACTTAAGTTCACATTGAATAGCAGCCCCAGCCCCACTGAAAGCCTTGAGGCTGGGGAGCAGCATTTGAATCTCAGACCCCAAGCACTAGCAGGGAAGATCTGGGCAGGGGTGGACAGGAAACTCAGAAGTCAAGTAACTGGCTGGGAATATGCCCAGAAAAGGGGGAAAAAAAAGACCATAGAAGGTTACTTCCTTGGTGACCAGATGTTTCTGCCCTTCCTTTCTGATGAGGAAGAACAATGCTTACCATCAGGGAAAGAAATAGGAGTCAAGGCCTCTGTATCCCAAACATCTGAAATAGATCTCCAATGGGCTCAGGCCATGGAAGAGCTCACAAAGGATTTTGAAAATCAAGTTAGACAGGTGGAGGAAAAACTGGGAAAAGAAATGAGAGAGATGCAAGAAAAGCATGAAAAATGGGTCAATACCTTAATAAAGGAAACCCCCAAAAATCCTGAAAAGAATAACACCTTGAAAAATAAGCTAACTCAATTGGCAAAAAAGGTTCAAAAAAGCAATGAGGAGAACATTTTCAAAAGCAGAATTAACCAAGTGGAAAAAGAGGTTCAAAAGTTCACTGAAGAAAATAGTTCTCTCAAAATTAGAATGGAACAGATGGAGGCTAATGACTTTCTGAGAAACCAAGAAATCACAAAACAAAGCCAAAGGAATGAAAAAATGGAAGAGAATGTGAAATATCGCATTGGAAAAACAACTGACCTGAAAAATAGATCCACGAGAGACAATTTAAAAATTACGGGACTAGCGGAAAGCCATGATCAAAAAAAGAGCCTAGACATCATCTTTCATGAAATTATCAAAGAAAACTGCCCTGATATTCTAGAACCACAGGGCAAAATAAGTATTCAAGGAATCCACCAATCATCACCTGAAAGGGATCCAAAAAGAGAAACTCCTAGGAACATTGTGGCCAAATTCCAAAGTTCCTAGGTCAAGGAGCAAATATTACAAGCAGTTAGAAAGAAACAATTCCAGTATTGTGGAAGTACAATCAGGATAACACAAGATCTTGCAGCTTCTACATTAAGGAATCAAAGGGCATGGAATAGGATATTCCAGAAGTCAAAGGAACTAGGACTAAAACCAAGAATCACCTTCCCAGCAAAACTGAGTATAATGCTTCAGGGGAAAATATGGTCTTTCAATGAAATCGAGGACTTTCAAGTATTCTTGATGAAAAGAAAATGTGACTTTCAAACACAAGAATGGGAAGAAGCAAGAGAAAGTAAACAGCATAGAGAAGTCATAAGGAAGTTACCAAAGTTGAACTGTTTACATTCCTATATGGAAAGACAATATTTGTAACTCTTGAAACTTTTCAGTATCTGGGTAGTTGGTAGGATTACACTCACACATACACACACACACACACACACAAATACAAGCATGCACATGGACACACACACATACAGACATGTACACACACAGAGAGACAGAAAGTACAGAGTGAACTGAATAGGATGGGATCATATCTTAAAAGAAATCCAGGTAAATGGTGAGAGAGAAATGTAGTGGGAGGAGAGAGGGTGAAATGGAATGGGGTAAATTATCTCTCATAGAAGAGGCAAGCAGGAGACTTTTTATGGAGAGAAAAAGAGGAGAGCTGAGAAAAAAAAAACATGACGTTTACTCTCACCACATTTGACCAAAGGAAGGAACAAAATACACACTCATTTTGGTATGAAATCTTACAATACATATCTTAAAATACATGAAAGTGGGGGAGAAGGAGATAAGCAGGGTGGGGCGGGCGCTGATGGAAGGGAGGGTAATGGGAGGAGGGAGCAATTTGAAGTCAACACTCAAGGAGGGACAGGATCAAAAGAGAGAATAGCAACAATGTGGGGCAGGATAAAATGGAGGGAAATATAGTTAGTCTTACACAACATGACTATTATCGAAGTCATTTGCAAAACTACACAGATGTGGCCTATATTGAATTGCTTGCTTCCCAAAGGGAACGGGTGGCAAGGGAGGAATGAAGAGAAGTTGGAACTCAAAGTTTTAGGAACAACTGTCGAGTATTGTTCTTGCTACTAGGAAATAAGTAATACAGATAACAGGGAATAGAGAGTTATCTGGCCCTATAGGACAAAAGGTAAGATGGGGACAAGAGAAGGGAGGGATGATAGAAGAGAGGGCAGATTCGTGATAGGGGAAATTAGAATGCTTGGTGTATTGTGGTGGGGGGACAAGTGGGGAGAAAATTTGGAACCCAAAATTTTGTGAAAATGAATATAAAAAGTTAAGTAAATAAATTTATGTTGAAATAAAAAAAGACAGATGAAAAGGTTGACACATATGCCTACTTTCTCTTCTTTGAAAAATCTTTATGAAAATGGTATATACCTATACTTTAACTTTTGATGAAAATAGAAGAATTAAACAAATTAACAACCATGCTCAGAGTACCACATCACCTAGTCACATATTTACTTGAAAGGTATAAAGAATATAAATGTTTCCTGTGTTTACTGGTTATTATTTTTTAAATGTAGCATTAAGGTATTAAAGAATGCTCCACAACAAGGCATATCTCATAAACATGTTAATCTTAGCTAAGTTTTTTCATTAGGAAAACCACAGAAATAACTTTGCTAAAAAAATTTTTGATGCTTAAGAGTAAGTGAATCATAAAAAAGGGAAACATATGCTTCTTGAATATGATCGACAATATCACAGAGGATGTCTTATCTAGAATCTAAATGGAAGAGGAATTCCCTGTATGTGGTGAAGTCCTTCATAAGCTGCTTTTTGAGGACAACATTGTTAAGCTTACATTGAGCCCCAGAACACTGCAAGAATATTCAGTGAGATCTATGGACATGCAAAAGATGTTGGCTATCATTTTGGGAAAGGAAAATAAACTGGCTAATGTGTGTATGTTGTCCAGTTTACGACAAAACTACTATTGATAAAAGTCACAGCAATAGCTTGAATTTATAATATTTTACAGTTTATAAAATGCATTTATTTATTAGTGGAGGGTTCTCACCACAATATTGGGTGGAAGGAGAATAATTTATTATACCTATTGAACAGATGAAGAATTTGAAGTTCAGAGATATAAAATGATTAGCTCATGACCACTCCACTGGTGAAAGGCAGAGGTAAAATCTTTGTCCTCTAGGTACATCTCACCTTTTCCCTCACTCCTTGGCACTGTTCAGATACCACTTTGCCACCTGTTTTTTAGGTATATAAGAAGCAGTATTCTCTATGGAAAGACACACTGGCTAAAAAATGAAGGACTTGACTTCAAGTCAAGAAGAAATGGGTTCAAATACCATGTCTGTGTGAGTCTGTGCAAGGCACTTAACCTCATCCTGATTTTCTCATTTGGAAAATGCAGGTAAATATAGGACCTGGCTTACATTGTTGTACATATCTATTAAATTATGTATTTAAAGTGCTTTGCAAACATTAAAACACAATACAAATGCCAGCTGTAATTATTATTTATGAGATTTGGAACAGATCTTCTGATACCATTGGTATAAGGAATTCTTCAAGGAAACTCATTACCAATGCAGGTCAGAACACTCTGCAACTACCTCTGGGACCACTGAGAGATGAGATGACTTCTCTAGGGTCACACAGTCAGTATATCTCAAAGACAGATCTTGGTCGTATGTCTTTCGAATTCCAAGGTCATCTTGCTACTCATTATGCTTCCCTGCTTCTATATTACTTATGCAAGAAAGAGAAAGAAATCCATCTCAAATTAAAATAGCAAGAAAATTATTTACTCCCAAGTTTCCCTTCCCCTCTTTTCCTTGCCATTCCACACCTTGCTTTCTTGATGGGTTGGGAAATTTTGCACTGGCCATAGTAATTCAGAATGTCTAGCAAGAGACATTTGAACTACTATTCAAACAATCATAGAAATCTTGTTGATGCTTCCCCAGTTGTGAATGCAACATTACAAAAACAGTCACAAAATACTAAAATGAGATTGCCCTAAGCACTGAAGCTACTGCATTTTGTATCAGTAATAACTACTCTGTAACTTGATCAAGCTCTCAGAAAAAGAAGCAATTGCTCAGCTGAGGCTTGCTTTCTTCAAGATGCTTGCCAAATGCTGCAGATCAGCCCTGCTAACAGGGACTGTGAATACAGTGCCCAGGCAAAACCTTCTTGTGATAAACGGTTCCAAGGGACTGAGCAAATAAAATTCTTTGAGAGGGAGCGCACTAGAAGTGGGAACTGATGCGTGTGTGGGCATTAAGATGGGTCTTTACCAAGATGAATATTGCATGTGGGTGTCACTGTATATTGTTTAAAAGAGAGCTCTTGTCAAAGCATCCCAGACAGTACAGCAACAGGCATGTCTGAAAGAAATACCTAAGATAGATAACAACTTCTTTCTTGTGCCACTATTCTCCCCAAAATTGCACAGCCATTCATAGCTAACAACCAGTTCCTTCATTCAAGACCTCCATTTAAGCTTGTCTACATAAATTTGGTAGATTATCAGAACCCACTTTGTAGATGGGGAGGAGGTGGCAGAGACAGTGGTGGAATACAGCATGTAGAAATTGGATAGAACACTGGATAGAATACCAAGCCAAGGGTCAGGGAAACGAGTTCAAATGTGGCCCCAAAAACTTACTAGCCATGTGACCCTAAGCAAATCACTTTAATCTCCATTTCCTCTTTATAAAATGGGGATCAATAAGATCATTTCCCTGATGTGCTTGTCATAAGGATCAAATGAGATAATAATTCTAAGACACAGCACAGTCCTAGGCACATGACAAATGCTATGCAAATGGTTTGCGCTATGATGCTATTATTTTAACTGAGCAGTGTAATTATTCCCTCTCTCCATCTAGTTCAGTACCTAGTGATTAAAGAAGTCGCCAGGAGGCAGAGCCAAGATGGCGGAGTAGAAAGACTCACATTTGCTAGCCCCGAATCCACAGCCCATAGATTTCCTGTAAAAAGAGCTCCTGACAAATTCTGGAACAGTGGAAGCCGCGCAGCAACACAGTGAAGGAGATTTCCATTGCAGAGAGCCCTGAAAAACCGACTGCAAAGGAACCCCGGATGGGAGCGGAGTCCTGTCCTGCCGAGCGCTCCCCTCCCCCGCCCCGGCCACGCGGCACTGAGAGGAGCGAGCAGAGCCCAGCAGGCGTCAGGGACCTGAATCTCTGGTGGCCACAAAGGTCCCTCCACCCACAGACGCACAGGTCAGTGAGAGAGACTGGCTGAGAGGGGAGCGGGGGATCTCTGGGACTAGGACCCCCTGGGAAGTGGCCGCTGCGGCAGAGGCTGAGGCAGCTTGGCCAGAGATTCCCAGAGCAGGCTGGAGCTCCACCCCAGCTCCACTACAAAGGATCTCTGTATAAACCCCCTGAGGGAAC
>JAQQSK010017625.1:0-10064 GCA_028658325.1 Potorous gilbertii | reverse complement strand
ATATATATATATATATATATATATATATATATATATATATATATATATATAAATTTGTTTAAAAAAACTGAAAATTGAACAGTTTTGGACCACACTTAAGAAGCATCTTTTTTTAAATTGATTTTCTCAGGGAACTGAGGACCTCTTTATTTCTCAAGCTGTACATAAATGGGTTTAACAGGGGCATTATGACAGTGTAAAATAAGAAACTCATTACATCCTGATCTTTAGTAGTGCCAAACCCTGGACCCACATATATAAAGAAAAGAATTCCTTAGAATAAGCAGAGAGAGAACAGCATGTTGAGAAGGCCTTACTCCTTTTTTTTTCATATACAGTCCTGAGGATAGCTGTGATGGAAATCAAAATAGGATCTTTTGATGTTTTTGTTTTACTATAATCAAATGCCTCTGATTGAATCTTGCCTTTATCAATCAAGAGTCTTGACAAGGTATAAAGTAGAGAAACAAGACTTTCTTTAACTACAAACAGCATATTTTTCTATTGTTGATTATTTTAATCTGTTGGAAGATCTTCCACAACCATTAATGAGCCTGCTCATCAAGGGGAGTTTGATTAAGGAAGATTTATGGGAAGGACCAAACCTTTTGTTAATGAGGCACTGGTTTTCAAGGGTTATGATACCCTCTGACTCTAAAAAATATATAAATACTCTGAGTTCAGGTCTTACTTTGGGACTTAGTTTTTGGTAAGAAGGTTTGAGTGCCAGCTGAGGATTCTGGAAAGCCACTAAGGAGCCCCAGGCTTTTAGAATCCAGATGTAGTGCTTCCCTCTCTGGTAATTATGGTTAAACATGAGACATCACAATACTGAATAATCTACTTTCTTCATTTCACTTTCTTCTATGTCACCTTAACCTAAGAGTGATAAAAATTTGGAATGTGCTGTTTGGGAGGGCTATGAAAAACACGTGGGACCAGATGGATTTATACATGAATTCCACCAAAACTTTAAGAAACAATGTTTCCATACCACATAAATTATTAGAAAAAACAGGTAAAGAAGGAGTACTACAAAATTCTTTTTGGACACAAATGTAGTTTTGATACCTAAACTAGGGAGAGCAAAAGAAAAGAAATTAGAGATGCACTTCTTTGGGTTTTCTTTTCTGGGGATGGGGGGAATTGTGCTAATTTTTATTGTGTTTTCAATGGAGAAACACATCATTTGTTTACAAAACAGCTCTTGAAAAATACAAGGAGTACAGATACTATAAAACAAAGCAAACTACAGTCATGAGACACTACATACATCATGCAAAAGCAACAGTCTGACCTCCAGATTATAAAAACTAGAATTAAAACACCACTATACAGAAAAATGCCAAGTTTCCTGCTTGGAAAAACTTGGGTGCAGTTACATGAAATATTTAATAAACTGAATTTATTTTATCCAATTTGTAAACAAAATGACAAGAGTAACTTTGTGCCTGGCAATTTCGATCTAAATTCCATAGCTACACAAAATACACAGACACCTTGGATGCTTCAAATGTTAATATAATCATATTTACATAGGTGGTAGAAAGAGAGGGTACGGTGGCTGCACAGGGCAGAAGAAAAGGGAAATAGATATATTGTACACTAGACATCTTAAAGAAATAGTGGAAAGAAAATCTCAATTACCACATAGCTTAAGGGGGAAAAGAAACTACACTCCAATTTTATAAAATTAATTTAGAAGGACAATGGAAGAGTGAAAGTAATTGCACTTTAACATGAGAAATGCACATGTAATACGATGGAGCACACTGGGGGATTCATAAAGGACGCTAATCAGAAAATATGGGAAGGTTTTTGTTGGTTTTACTTTTTTCTCCCCAGATTAAGAATGAGTAACTAAGTTTAAGTTTGCTATCTACATCTGGTATCCCTCATATTTTCTAGATACTGGTATTCTGTTGCAATCAGGAAGGATTTTAAAATTCCTTTCAAAGGAAAGAGCTCTTAAGTCTTTTTGATAGGACTGAAGAATAAAGCAGAAAGGAGTAAAGAGAGCTGAGTAGATGTCAAGTGCTTGCTAGAAATGAGTTTTTAAAGTATGCTTTTTTTCCTATCTAAAATTTACTGACAATTTTTGGTGAGACATCTAAAAATAAAAAATTAGTTTTTAAATTCTCGGAGAAAATAGTTTTGCTGTTATGTTCAAAATTTGAAATGTTTTACTTGGCTGCAGCAGGATATAAGATACGAGATAAAATGGTACCTATCACTGGGGTTTAGAGATGATAGGGAGCCAGTAGAGTTCACTGAATAGAAGAGATAATGTGGTCCCATACAAGCAAGTTAAGATTGCATTCTTCAGATTGTTTCAATAGCACTGGATTTGGCCATTCCCATTTAGAAAACACCAAGAAAAATTTATGTCCAAGAGTTGATGCTATTGCATTTGGATAAAGCTGGCAAGTTCTTGGTACTAGCATAGTCCAGGAAACACCACCGAGGAAACTTAATATATTGGAATAGATGTTGTGACGTCTGGCCCAAAGTTTGATAGCTCTCATAGTTAACCTGAAGTTGTCACTGTTTGGCACTAGATGTAAAATTTGCAGTTATCCTGTAACTATTAAGACTTTTCATACATCTCGTATCTAAATTTTTAGTAGACTGTCATCACGTAGGTCCAAATTTTCATGTATAGTTTGCAGTGCTAATATTGCAAACAAAATATTAGTCTCTATACCATCCAAACATAGCTTGATAACTGGTACAAAGGCCTCTTCAATAGCCCTCAAATCTTTTACTTCTTCCTGTAGCTTCAATTTTTCATAGAATGAGGTGAAAAAGTCACTTTGGTCAATATATCTTAGTGCAACACACAATGCATCAATATCAGCACCTTTTGTATGTACTCCTAATCTGTAGGATCCAAATGAAAAAAATTTTTCCTCCAATATTTTCAGTTACAGACTGTGGAAGATTCTTGCTTTCACTGATTTCCCGTATCCATTCTTTTACCAGGTTATTGAATTTTCCCAAAATTAAAAGATTGTGCTGCAGTTCCCCTTCCTCTTCAAAAACCTCAAAGGGCTTGAGGGTTTCAATTAATTTCTGGGTGAGTATGTGCTGCGGCCCGGCCAGTGCACTTGGGCAAGTCTGGGGCAGTTACAGGGCTCACAGAACCAGGATGAAAAGACAGGTGGGACACAGCAGTCTGAACAAGCTGAGTTTATTCTAGACATAATGAGCCAACAAATCAGGGGGTTGAGGTGCTTAAATAATGAAATCACCATAGGGGAGCAATTGAGGCACGAAACAGTACAGATCGTGATAAGTAGGAAGGGAGGCCTCAAGGCCTCTTTATCGGAATGTTATCCTGTATAGCAGGGGCCCTGTTTCCTGGAACTTCAACACCCGAATTCAAGGACATGCATCTGAGAACCACAAGACACAACTTCTCAAGTCACCGATTATTCTCCCTTGGAAGAACGGAACTCTTGATCAGGGGCTCTTTCAAGTCCCTCAAGGTTCTCTACAAGTATTCAATCTGTCTCTTTGGGGGCCGCTAAACTGATGGGAGAGGTAATGCCATAATGCTTCTGTGGCAATTGGTTTTGTTGTGATCCCTGGTTTGTAACTGGAAACAGCATTGTCCCTCGTGCCAGCACTGCCCTGTCACGTCTCCCGCCCCAGACGCCGCCACAGGAACCCTGGACAGGATCTGCTGAGGGGCGTCCCCTCAGCCCTGGCTCCAACCCCGCTCCTGTGCCCGCCATGTTAAGCGTTTCTCCTTCTTCTCCTTCGTCCTAACATGGTGCCCAAGCGCTACCACAGCAACATTCTGAGATCAACTTCTTTAATGAATATCAGTGTGAAATTTTAAATACAATACATTATAGGATATTATAACAATAGATCACAAAGATCATACACTGTGAATAGGTGGGATTAATACTAGGAATACAGGTCTTGTTCAATAATTTGAAAACAATAAGCATAATTGACCATATAGTTATAAAAACAACAAAAATCATGTCATTGTGTTAATAGCTTCAAAAAAATTAACAAAAATTAGTGCCCATTCCTTTTCAAAGCAATAGCAGCCAAAGGAATCAATGGAACCTCTCTTGAAATAAGTGGTATCAATATGCAACCAAGAGGAAGAATTATCAGTAACAAGGATAAACTTGAAGTCTCCTCAATAAGATTAAGAGTGAAACAAGAATATCCATTATCATCACGCTTATTCAATACTGTCCTAGAAATGCTAATTGTAGCAATAAAAAAGAAAAGGATATTAAAGGAACAAAAATAGGCAATAACAAAACAAAATTATCACTCTTTGCATACGTTGTAATGGGTTAGGGTTAGGGTTAGACAACCCTAGAGAATCAACTAAAAATAAATTGAAGCAATGAGTATCAGCAAAATTGTAGGATAAAAAATAAACACACATAAATCATGAGCATTTTTCCTTAGTGCCAACAAAACCCAGCAGTAGAAGAAAGAGAAAAAACCTTTCAAATAATAACAAACAATATAAAATACTTGGGAGTCAACCTGCAAAGAAAATCCTATGGATTATATGAAAATAATTTTAAAAAAACCTACACATTTCACAAACAGAAAGACAGATCTAAACAGTTGGCGAAATACTAATTGCTTATTGGTAGACCAAGTCAATATAATAAAAATTTCAATTCTACCTAAATTAATTTACTTATTCAGTGCCATACCAATCAAATTACCAAAGAGTTGCTTTATAGAGCTAGAAAAAAAATGGTAACAAAATTCATTTGGAAGAACAAAAGTTCAAAAATATCAACAACTCAGCCACACATAGATAGATAGATAGATAGATAGACATGTATAGATATTAAGGCACTCTAACAGTTTCACATTTCAAACTATATTACAAAGTGATAATCATCAAAACAATCTGGTACTGGCTAATAAATAGTGTGGTGGATCAGCGGAATAGATTTGGTACAGAAGACATAGTAGCAAATGTGTGTAGTAATCCAGTGTTTGACAAACACCCAAATCCAAGTTTGTGGAGTAAAAACTCAACATTTCACAACAATTGTTGGGAAAACTGGAAAGTAGTTTGGCAAAACCTAGTCATAGACCAACATATCACAACTTATATCATAGTAAGATCAAAATGGAGAAATGATTTAGATATAAAGAATTTCATGAATCAATTAGGGAAGCATGGAAAAATGTACCTGTCATATTTTTATAAGAATTTTTTATGCAATTTAACAGATAAGAGATAGAAAGGATTATGGGAAGTAAAGTGAATAATTTAATTATGGGGAATTTAAGAGCTTTTTTACAAATAAAATTAATGAAATCAAAATTGGAGGGAAAAATGAAAAGTGGAAGGTGAGGCTTTGCAGCAAGTTTCCATGAAAAAGACTTCATTTCTCAGATATGTAGGAAACTGAGCCAAATTTATAAAGGAATAAAAGCAAACCACCCGTTAGTAAATTGGTCAAGAATATGAACAGGCAGTTTTCAGAAGAAGAAAACAAAGCTAACCGTAAACACTTTAAAAAACCCTCCATATCCTTATTGATTTGCTGTTGGGTTTCAGAACTGTTTCAACCTTCATGAAACCTTCTGAGGTTTTTCAGGTAAAGATGGAATGGTGTGCCATTTCCTTCTCCAGTTAATTTTACAAATGAAGAAAACAAAGTTAAGTGACTTGCCCAGAGACAAAAATATAATAATTCTTCTTAACTTCAGGTCCACTGCTCCAGCTAACTACCTCACTACTGACTAGTGAAATCAAAGCCAAAAACAACTCTGAGATACCACCTCATATCTATCAGACTGTCTGACATGACAGAAAATGAAAATGAGAAATACCATAGGGGATGTGGAAAATTGAGGCACTAATGCAATGTTGGTGGTGTTGTGAACTAGTTCAACCTTTTTGAAGAGCAATTGGGAACCAAATCAAAGGGGCTATAAAATTGCATAAACATTTTCATCCAGCAATACCTAGTACTATGCCTGTACCCCCAAAGAAATAAAAAGGAAAAGGATCTGTGTGTACACAAATATCTAAAGCAGCTCTTTCTGTGGTGGCAAAGAACTAGAAAATAAGGGGATTCTCATGAGTTGTTGTTGTTCTTCTTTATCCTTTGTTCTCAAAGAGGACCATGATACATGGGTGGGGGAGGGGTGATGTCACAACATGCAAATGAATTGGATTTAACTATTAGGAATGGCTGAAGAAGCTGTGGTACATGATTGTGATGGAATACTGTTGGACTATAAAAAATAATGTTCAGGGTACTTTCAGAAAACCTGGGAAGACTTGTATAAATTGAGGTAAATTAAATAGAAACAGGAGAACACTGAAAACAGGTGTAGTAATACTGAAAGAATGATCACCTGTTAAAGACTAAGCTACTGGGATTAAGGTAATTCTGAAGAACTTATAAAAAATGCTATCCACCTCCAGAGAGAGAACTGATGAACTCTGAATGAAAACTGAAGTATCCATGTTATTATTTATTTGTTATTGTTTTATTTTGTTTGTGTTTCCTTTTGCAATAAAATTCTTTGTGTGTGACTTCACAGGGATAATTGATATTACAGTTACCTGCTTTCTTTCATAAAGAGGGGGAAAGGGCAAAAGGAAGAGAATTTAAAACTCAGTTTTTAAGGTAAGTGTTTAATTTCTTTTCACATGTAATTGGAAAATATTTACTGAAAAATTATATATTTTAAAACATTTTAAAGACATTTCATGACATTTACAGTATAAAGAGTTCTGGTTTTAATGCTAGAGCACCCATATTCAATTCCTGGCTTTGTTCCTTATTACCTATGTGACCAGGGCCTCAGTCTCAGCATCTCAAAGATTAGAGGGTTGGAATGGATGAATTCTGCATCCTCTTCCATTTTTAAGCTATAAAAGAGCTTTGACAGCAGTAGTACTTAGGGAATTTTTTGTGAAGTTGGTGATGACACTTGAGCTGAAGCCTGAAAGATTTGGTTCAATTCAATTATTGTTTATATTGTCCCCTGTGTGCAAGACATGGTTCTGGGTTCTTGGGATGCAAGGACAAAAACTGAAAAATAGTCTCTGTCTTCAAGAAACTCACATGTTCTCCTGGGTGATATTTAGCACCGATCTTTTAATCAACATGTTGTTAAAGAGGCCTATTTATTGAATGGGCATTACTTCACTCAAAGTGAGTACCTTAATAAGTGTTAGTCCAAAGATGCCAAATTCTCCCATTTCATCCCGGGCCATCTCCCGTCATCCTGATGGTCACTGGATACAGATGGCTCAGGACGAGAAGTGAGGCTGGTGACCTGTACAGCCCTCACTCACTCAAAACAAAGTCAACTGCAAGTCATGTCATCATTTCTCTGAAGTCATGCTTTTCTTCAAGAACAAAGGACAAACACAACCTCTGAGTATACTGAGCTGCCTGACTGCGAACCCAGCTATCTGGGTAACTCTGCTTATCCTCTCCCTTCTATCTCCCCCTCCCCTTCCTTCTCCTCTCCAAAGGAAAGTAAACTTGGATGAACAGAAGATACCCAGTTAACTTAGGTTTCATGGGCTTGATTTCTTTCCGTCTTTGTTTCTTTCTTTCTGTCTTTTCTATTTCTCTCTTCTGCCTTTCTTTTCTTTCCAAAAACTTTAAACCTAGTGCTGTGAAGCCCATGGATTAGACAACAATAGGTCCGTGCTTAAGCTACATTTAAGGGCTATTTTCTGGATCCTCCTGGCTAAAAAGTGACTATCAGTATTAACTGTTAATCTTTCCCTCTCCAATGAAATTAGTTATCTTTTTCTTTTGCCCATTAAAGGGGCCATTCCTTGACTACTTCTTGAAGAGGCCTCTTCACTGAATGGGCATTACCTTACTCTAAGAGAGTACCTGAATAGGTCTTAGTCTAAACAAGCCAAAATTCAGACTGCATTCTGGGTCATTTATAGTCACACTGATGAATACCTGGTCACTGGATCCAGATGGCTCAGGAGGAGAAAGTGAGACTGGTGAATTTGCACTGCCCTCCCTCAATCAAAACAAAGTCAAATGTAAGTCATGGCATCTTCTCTCTGAGGTCATCGACTTCTTTGAAAATGAAGGAAAAACACAATAACAATGTAACACTATGACCTACACGAATGTGGTTTTTATCAGGAATGCAAAAATATTTGGAAAAGTATTGGGGGGCGAAGCCAAGATGGTGGAGTAGAAACACTCACCTATGCTAGCTCCAAATCCACAGCCCATGGATTTCCTCTAAAAAGAACTCCCAACAAATTCTGGAACAGTGGAAGCCACGCAATAACACAGTGAAGGAGATTTCGATTTCAGAGAGCCCTGAAAAACCGATCCCAAAGGTCCATCACACACCGGATGGGAGCAGAGCCCTCCCCTGCCCTGGCCACGAGACACTGAGAGGAGTGAGCAGATCCGAGCAGGCTTCAGGGACGGAATCTCCAGCGGCCGCTAAGGTCCCTCCACACACAGACACACAGGTCAGTGAGAGAGACGGGCTGAAAGGACAGCGGGTGTCTCCAGGACTAAAGCCTCCTTGGAAGGAAGCAGCAGAGACAGCAGCAGAGGCAGCGGGGGCCAGAGGCTCCAAGAGCAGGCAAGAGCTTGGCAGCAGCTCCATTCCTGAAGGTCTCTACATAAACCCCCTCAGGGAACTGAGACTGGGATAGCAGCCCTACTTCCACCTGAAAACCTGATTTAATCTTACCCTGAATGGCAGCCAGGCCAGCCGCTGAAAGCCCTGAGGCTGGGGAGCAGCATTTGAATCTCAAAACCCAAGCACTAGCTGGGCAGGTTCGGGGAGGGGTGGAGAGGTATCTCAGAAGTCAAGTAACTGGCTGGAAAAAGGCCCAGAAAAGGGGAAAAAAATAAGACCATAGAAAGTTATTTTCTTGGTGAAAAGATATTAGCTCCTTTCCTTTCTGAGGAGGAGGAACAATGCTTACCCTCAGGAAAAAACATAGGAGTTAAGGCCTCTGTATCCCAAACATGTGAAATAGATATCCAATGGGCTTAGGCAATGGAAGAGCTATAAAGAGGATTTTGAAAATCAAGTGTGTCAGGTGGAGGAAAAACTGGGAAGAAAAATGAGAGAAATGCAAGAAAAGCATGAAAAACGGGTCAATACCATGATAAAGGAGACCCCAAAAATGCTGAAGAAAATAACACCTTGAAAAATAGGCTAACTCAAATGGCAAAAGAGGTTCAAAAAGCCAATGAGGAGAAGAATGCTTTCAAAAGCAGAATTAGCCAAGTGGAAAAAGAGGTGCAAAAGCTCACTGAAGAAAATAGTTCTCTCAAAATTAGAATGGAACAGATGGAGGCTAATGACTTTCTGAGAAACCAAGAAATCACAAAACAAAACCAAAAGATTGAAAAAATGGAAGAGAATGTGAAATATCTCATTGGAAAAACAACTGACCTGGAAAATAGATCCAGGAGAGACAATTTAAAACTTATGGGACTACCTGAAAGCCATGATCAAAAAAAGAGCCTAGATATCATCCTTCATGAACTTATCAAGGAAAACTGCCCTGATATTCTAGAACCAGAAGGTAAAATAAGTATTCAAAGAATCCACCGGTCTCCACCTGAAAGAAATCCAAAGATAGAAACTCCTAGGAATATTGTGGCCAAATTCCAGAGTTCCCAGGTCAAGGAGAAAATATTGCCAACAGCTAGAAAGAAAAAATTCCAGCATTGTGGAAATACAATCAGGATAACACAAGATCTACTAGCTTCTACATTAAGGGATTGAAAGGCTTGGAATAGGATATTCCAGAAGTCAAAGGAACTAGGTCTAAAACCAAGAATCACCTACCCAGTGAAACTGAGTATAATTCTTCAGGGGAAAAACTGGTCTTTCAATGAAATTGAGGACTTTCAAGCATTCTTGATGAAAAGACCAGAGCTGAAAAGAAAATGTGACTTTCAAAGACAAGAATGAGGAGAAGCATGAAAAAATACACAGCAAGGAGAAGTCACAAGGGTCTTACAAAAGTTGAAATGTTTACATTCCTATATGGAAAGAAAATATTTGTAACTCCTGAAATTTTTCAGTATCTG
>JAQQSK010017624.1:0-10064 GCA_028658325.1 Potorous gilbertii | reverse complement strand
CTGTAGTCTGCTGAAAGCTTTCCTTCATTGGGGTCTGGACTTGGACTGTCCACTCTCCACTTCCCTAGTGTAGCTATGCTTGGATTTGACTCCATGGAGCATCATGCTGTCATGCCAGGTAACCCCTGGTGTCCCCCTTCTCTCACTTTTCAGCTTCCTTTTCTGTATTGTCTTCCTCCATTACATTGTAACCTCCTTGAAGGCAGAACTATCTTTTTCTTATTTGTATCCCTAAAGCTTAGCACAGTTTCTGACACATAGTAAGTCCTTAGTAAATGTTTATCAGATTGAGTTTACCATGAAATTTAGCAGTTAATCATATACTATTTTTTATTCTCTTTGTTTCATGTCTCTCCAACTAGACAGTCTACTCCTATGGAAGCAGGATGATGAGGAGTCAGAGGACTTAAGTTTAAATGCTATCTTGCTAGAATACTAATACCAAATAACACTACTAGCTGGTGGCAATTAGGTTGTACAGTAGACAGAATGCTGGGCCTGGAATTAGGAAGATCTGGATTAAAAATTTGTTCTCTAACATGTATTAGCTGCATGACCATGGGCAGGTCACTTAACTGCTGCCTGACTCAGTTTCCCTAATTGTAAAATGGAGATACTGATAGCACCACTTAGGGTTGTTCTGGGGATAAGATAATATCTCCAAAGTATCTAACACAGTATCTGACTCTTGTAAATAGTAAATGCTTTGGCTAACATGAAATTATGTTTTACCTGAGTTGCTATCTTATATAATTGATACAATCACTTGCCTTCTTGATGGGTAGGGAAGGTTCTGCAGGGAGGGAAAGAATTTGAAACTCAATTTTTTTTAAATGAATGTTAAAATAAATAAAATATAAAAAATAAGAGTTCTACAATACTAAATTGTTTAAAAAAACAACATAGTAAATGCTTGTAAAGAGTTAATGCTCCTTCCTTTCCTCTTCCCTGTTCCCTACTACCTGTGTGACCTCAGAAAATTCACTTAATCACTCTGGGTCTCAGTTTCATTATCTATATTAGAACATGCTCTGGTTTGACTATGTCAACACTCTCACTGTTGAGTTGGGTCTCCAGAGTGTGATTACAAAGTCCTCTCAAGTTAGGGATTAGAGGGTGCTTCCCTCTCACCTGTTCATTGTCAGGGTTATTAATTAGTCAGCCAGGACTAGTTAGCTTTTTAGAAATTAGTATTTACAAGAATAGTATGGTTGGTGCCAAACATCACCACCATCCCCGCCCCCCCCAGCCCCCTCTAGTGCATCCAGGATCCATGGGAACATGGCCCCAAGCCTTGAGAATACAGTAACAAAGAGTTGACTCTCACAAAGATGGAGGACTGTTTGCTAGAGTCCTTAAGATGTTCCCCTTAGCTTGGTGTAGCTTTTCTGCTGGGCTTCATTCAAGAGCCTTGAATTTGCATAAGAAATTGAACTATGTAACTGATTTATAAAGTGATGACACAGCCAGGACTTAAAATTAAATTTTGGTTGAAGTCCGATTTTCTTTCTACATTGTTGCTGTTCATTTGTTTCAGTCATATCTGACTCTTCATGACCCCATTTAGGGTTTCCTTGGTGGATATCCTGAAGTGGTTTGTCATTTCCTTCTCCAGTTCACTGTAAAAGATGAGGAAACTGAGGTAAGCAAGGTTAAGTGACTTGCCCAGGATCACACAGCTAGTAAGTGTCTGAGGCCAGATTTGAATTTAGGGAGATGAGTATTCCGACTTTAGACCTGGGGCTCTATCCTCTGAACCACCTAACTGCCCCTTTCCATTGCAATGCCTGGACTGGATCCTGCTTACCTTCCTCGATTTCATACACCTGACTCCCCTCCACACATTCTGTAGTCCAGTTTACACTCAAGACAATAGTGTCTTCCACCTCCGGTGACCCCAGCTGTACTCCATACCTAGATTGCCCTGCACCCTCATGTACGCTTCCTTCCAGATAGCTGAAATACTGCCTTTTAGCTGCCAGTGCCTTCCCCTTTCAGATTACTTTCATACACTCTCTAGTTATCTTTTACGTACCTAGATATTTACATACTGTTTCCCCCATTTCTTGGAAGAAGAGACTCTGGGCTTATTGTTATTTTGTTTAAGCCTTAGCCCTTAGCATATTGCCTGGCATGTACTAATTATTTAATGACTAATGACATTAGGTGGAGTTGAACTGCAGTATGTCCCAGTGTGACCTAAACCATTTTAAAATGTGATTGGGAAATATTTAGCAAAATTAATAAAAATGCAGTGAAACATAGATATTATTTTTTTTATTTAAAACTAAGTCAATATGGGATTAGGAACCTTGTATATGATTTAGTGGTCCCCATTTCTGTTTGAATTTGACACCATTGACTTAATGAACCTCAAAGTTTCTGTGGTTCTAGTAGATATTCTCTAGATACTTTTTGATTGCTGATTAACTAGTAACACAGAAACATCCTGGTACAATGTACAGGTCTCTCAGAAGAGTAAAATCTCATCAAACCCAGGGAACCTGAATGATGACAAATGTGATTCTCAGCCCTTGCAAAGCTTGCAAGGGTATATAGTGATTAAAAGTAAATATTTTCACACATGAGTAAATGCTTCCTGCTGTGCCACTTTACACTCATTAGTAAATTTGTTAGTATGAATGACCCTGCATTTTGAGACTGAAATGAATTCTCATGTACAGTTCACCTGATGGTTATTTGACCTAATGATCAGTCAACAACATTTATTGATCGCCAGTTATTTGCAGACCATTGTCCTGGGTGCTGTGTGGGAGGATATAAAGGAAGCAGAAGGCAATCTTTGCCCTCTAGAACCTTATAGTCTAATAGGGTCCAAAAACACATGTGAAACAACTGACAAATGCTTTAGACATCACCAAATTCAAATCCTTCATTTTACAGATGAGGAAACCGAGGCTCAGAGAAGGGAAATGATTTGGCCAAGGTCACAAAGGATTAGGGGATTCAGATTCCAAATCCCTCTTCTTTCTACTCTGTACTGTGTCTTAGAGCAAATCAACACTTACAAAAATAATGAAAGAAAGAAGTATTGGTAATGAGGACGTTATTATGTAGAGAATGAAAAATGATTACTCATGAAATGCTTTCTGGTGATGAGTTTAAAAATGGTTTGGGTGGTTTTTTGTTTTTTAAATGAGAAAGCATTTATTATTTATGATGTACTAGATACTGTGCTAACCTCTGGAGATACACAAATTACATAAGCCAGAAAGTCTTTGCCTTTGAGGAACTTACATTCCATTTTTTTTTAAAACGTATTGATACGTTTTGTTTTAATATTACAGATATGTACAGATTGCCCTCACTCCATGAGAGTCTCTTGTAGCAAAACAGAACAACTAGCAAATTAATTAATTAAATAAAAGAAATAGTAAAACGATTAATGCAATGACATAATCAGAAAATACAGACACCAGTTCACATTTGTAGCAACCATGCCCACATCTCTAAGCCAAATTAACAAAAAACTATTTTTTCCTTTCTTACTACCACTCCATTGAAAAAAAAAGAAAAGAAAAACAAATTCTTTGTAACAAGTATTGGTAGTCAAGCCAAACAAATTCCTTCAGTGGCTGTATATTAAAACATGTGTGTCTCATTCCACATCTTAAATCTATCAATCTCTCTGTTATGGATAGCATATTTTATCGTTGGTCCTTTGGAATCATGAATAGTTATTGTATTGATCAGAGTTGTTAGTTTACATAGTAATACCACAAAACCAGTTCTCCTGGTGCTACCCACTTCTTCTGTTCTGCACTTCTATTCCCTGTTAGTTTATAAAAGTCTCTTTTTTTAAATAAAAAGTTTATAAGTTTATGGAAGTCTTTTTTTAATAAAAGTTTATAAGGTTACAAAAGGATTTTTGAAGGCAATAAAATTACAGAATCTGCAGAGAGCATAGGAGACTGGATAGTTTAAGTGATTTTTAAAATAATTTAATAATTTTTAAGCAAGTTAACATAGAATTCATTAAAGATGAATATCCAATTCTTCACAGCCACTATTGGGAAGATGAGAATTTGGAAGATGAGAATAAAGAATTGGAAATTTTTTTAAAATTTCATTCAAATCACTGACTTCCATGCCATTGATTTGTTTTCTTTGTGTTGAGATGACCTAAACTTTTGGCAAGTGAAAGATGGACTAACAGGAAGTAAATCAGGAAATAAATTTCATTATCTTAATATTCATATTTACATAAGTACTTTACAGCGTTCTTTATGAATAATGGCCACAAATACTAACTGATAAAAATATATATCCTGCCCTTGTTGAAGTTGAGAAAATTCAGGAAAGTTGAATGATTTGCCCCAAATCACAAATTTGATTAATAGTAGAGCAAGATTCAAGTCCAAGGTTCAAATTCAGATCTTTGGACTCCAAAATGTAGTGTTTTTTCTACCTCATCACATTTCTTGTTCGTACTTCATAATCATAACAAATTGGAAAGAAATATAGGGTTCATCTAGTCTAAGAGAGAGGCAGTGTGGCATAGTGGAGAGAGGGAAGAAAGGGAAGGAGAAGAGCACTCACTATGTACCAGGAACTCTGCTAAGTGCTTTACAAACATTATCTCATTTGATCATTGATAGAGAGCACACCTGGAGACATAGAGGACCTAGATTTGAATCTTGCTTCTTACATACACTAGTCATCTGATCCTGGGCTGGGCTTGTAAGCTCTCAATCCACCAGGCAACTTTCTAGGAACCTAAGTTGCAAAGAAGGTACCCATCCTTTTGGGTACCTTTGGTAGAAGGGCCTTTCTCATCTGAGGACCTCTGTAAATCCATAAAAAAGCCATAGGTCCAGTCCCCTGCCCCATCCTCACTCCTATCTCATTCTTACAATTACAACTGAGCAAAGGAAAAAGCCTTTCTGTCTTTATTTTGTAGGGCATTTTTCTTCCATGGTCTTTTCCCCAGGTTTGAGTTTTATCACACTTCTAATATTTCCTTTCTCTTCATTTAGGTATGACCAAACCTAGAATATTTTGTAGAAAAGAAATATTCCATTAGAGATGGGTGTGCCCACCCCAAATGTTGGTGGATTGATGTCACTCATTTGAACATGCTGTACTCAGTTTCTCCCCTAGAGTTAGTGATCTGTTTACAAACTTTTTGTTGATTAGGTTTAAGGGTTATACAGGAGTGTAGGATGAGGGAGAAAGGGTTGAGATGTTTTATTTGGATCAGAAAATCATAGATTTAAAGCTGGAAGTCCAGCCCCTTCATTTCACAGATGTGAAGATGCTACAGCCCAGAAAAGTTTTTACACATCCAATATCACACAGTGGGTAAGTGTCGGAACAGAATTCAAACCTGAGTCTTTTTTTCCTCTATAGTATCGAGAAAATGAAACAAATAGATGTGCAAGTTTTTTTTGGAAGAAGTACAATCTAGATAATCATATAGAACTCAGCCATATTTGGAAGCAAGCTGTAGGAATTAAGGGGAGTGGGAATAGCTATCTTTCAGATAGTTTCTTTGCTGGCACTGCCAAGAAACCTGGAATTCCAACTTCCTTTATTCCTTTGGATTAAAGTATTGAAGGCTGCTTTACTAACTGCTGTGTTTCTCCAGGGTTGGTCTAATACTATCATTATCAGTTATTAGCAACTTATAAATTATTTTATCAAGTTAGCCTATCTGGACCTTCATGTAATGAGATAGGATACAAAAGGAACAAATTTTGATGTGGATAGAGAGACTGAATGGGAGGTTGAGGACACTGAACCCTACTTAGGGAGTGGGGTGCTAAATTGGGGATGGGAAGATTGTGAAAAGAAGGAAGAGATGCAGAAAGTTGAAAGGAGGAGCACAGAACATAAGCTTCATCAGCTTAACAGTCTTTCTGATGGTCAGCTTGAGTGGAAAATAGTATTTGTTGAAATTATTTTTGTCCTGATGTAGTACCAGTTTCCAGCAGCTGCTTGCTTGTGAGATATACTTTGGTGATGAGGAGGTATCATTGATTATCTACCCTTATTATATAAGAATCGATATTCTGTAGGGAAAAGAGTGCTGGACTTGGAGTCCAAAGTCCTGCTCTTAACCTAAATGACCTTAGACATTTGACCTGAACTCTTTGAGCCTCAGTTGCCTTACCTGTAAAAAGGAGTAAATAATACTTGTACTAACCCGCAGGGTTATTTGGAAATATTACTTCATAAATAATGTACTTTAATGGATTTTTGGTTCCATCCATGTTGGTACTCCTTCCAGAGTATAAATGTGCATAACATCTTCTATAATTCTTGTCCATGCCTTTCCATCAGTCCTTAATGAGGTTGGGGAGAAGGTCCATCCGTCTTACTGGGCATTTTTCTATGGCTGGCATCTTTATAGTTTATGGATTCTATTGGAGCCTGAAGACTATCTACAGGTTATCTCTTGCCCTTGTTGCATGACCAACCTACCTCCTTTCTTAGTCATTACTCTCTGATGATATCCTTTATACCACTTCCCCTACTCAGCTCCTCAATGGTAATGTACTGTCTGCTCGTGTCCACCGCAACCTTTCCAGGGCTATTTGAGGGTCTTTTGATGTTAATTCTATGGAGACTATTAGTTATTACATGACTCATGGTCCTACAGTATCACCAGATTAATAATATTAAAAACTATAATAGTGGCTATTGTTATTGAGATAGCATATGATAATAAAATGTGATATTATTAAATAATTTTTAATTTATGGAATGTTGTTTCAGGGAGAACATGGAGTGCATTAAAAGTATTATGGATTTTTCCCAAAGGCAGTTCCCTCTGAGTAATTCTGGACTAGGTTCATTGGAGCCAGTGCCTATTAATGTGTTCAAATTAAAACTGTCCTGATGGACCAGCTCTATTGGCTCTCCATCTAATAGCCTATGATAGGCGACATTGTACACACACATACATACACACCTACTTGGATTTCCTTGTGTAAATAATTAGACTGAAGACTTTTGAGGGATTATGGCTCTCTTTTAAATGAAGTTCTACCATGTTCTGGAGTCTGCAAACCATGACAAGCTATCTACATGTGAGCAATTATTATTTTACCTTCCTCTATACCAGTGATTCCCAAAGTATGTGCTGGGGACCCCTAGGAGTCCCTGAAATTCTTTTAGGGAGTTTATGATGTCTAAACTGTTTTCATAATGATACTGACATTTTAATTTTTAATGTACTAAATATTAATATAACTCACAAACAAAAACTCTTTTGAGGGTCTTCGATAATTAGTAAGCATGTAAAGGGATACTGAGACTGAAAAGTTTTAGACCCACTGTTGTGTGCCAACAGAAATCCTCATCTGATCTGAAGATCACAGTTACTGTCTCCATCCCAGTATAAGTTAGACCCTAAATTTCAAGAGTATCACAATAAGCTACTTTTTTAGCTTTTTAAGTACTCTTTTAGTTTTAAGCTACTTTTTACTTTGCCAACCTTGTTTTTGTGCATCCCACCCCCGAAGTTAAGAGATGCTTTTTTTCCTTTGGTTAAGAAGCTTTCTACTACTATTTATGTTTTAAATAAGGTCCCTGAAAATACAAGGATGCAAAGAGCTCTCTATACTAGTCATTATACCCAAGGGTGGCAGTAAAATTAGAAAGACTCCTGAAAAGTTTAGAGAAAACAGTAATTTAAAATTCATTGAATTACTTAACTTGGATAGTTCCTTAACATAATCACAGGAATAACTCTTATTTGGGTCAGCTTTTTTTCTGATTGTACCAGAATATTCATTAGCTTGTTTTTATTTTTTGTAAGTGGTATTTAAACTATATTTTCTTCTCTTAATTAGGCATTATTTCTATATATCCACCACTTTTCCTATGCAGTGATTTCTTCCCAGTTTTAGAACCCCTCTATGTGAAGAATCACAGTCACAGAATTATCTAATTTGAAAGCTGAAAGGACATTTAGAGATCATGGAGTCTAACCACTTCATTTTTTTAGATCAGTAATCTGACACCCAGAGAAAAACATGGGTTGCTGAAGGTCATAAAATTATTTAATAACTTAGCTAAGTTTAAAACTAAAGCCTGCTGATTCTTGTTCCAATGCTTCACCACTATGTTATATTACACACACACACACACACACACACACACACACACACACACACACACCTATACCTGTGTGTGTACACGTATGTGTCTGTGTATGGGGTTTTGTGCTTATTTAGTGAATGATTGGATAGATGGCTAGAAGGATGGAAGGAAGGAAGGGAGCAATCATTTATTGAGTGCCAGGCACGATGCTAAGTGCTTTAAAAATATTTGTCTCATTTGATCCTCAAAACAATCCTGGGAGATAGGGTCTAGTGTTGGCACAGTTGGCACAGTACTAGACTTGAAGTCAGGAAGACTCATCTTCCTAAGTTCAAATCTGGCCTCAGACACTTACTACCTGCGTGACTCCAGGCCAGTCACTTAACTCTATCGTCCTCAGTTTCTTCATCCATAAAATGAGTTGGAGAAGGAGATGACAAAGCACTCTCATATCTTTACCAGGAAAGCCCCAGATGGGATCATGAAGAGTTGGACGTGACTTAAATGACTGAACAACAGCAAGATTCTATTGTTATCCCTTTTTTATATTTGAGGAAAGTGAGGCAGAGAGAGGTTAAATGACTTATCCAGGATTTGCGTTATCCTGGTAGTAAGTATCTGAGACTGAATTTGAACTCAGGTCTTCCTGGCCCCAGGTTTCTCACTCTATTTACTGCAACACCTTGCTCTAACACATATAGGCAGGGGTGTGGTGGTAAATGTTTAACAACTGGCTCTCTGAAAATGTCCTTTTATATTTAATTGCGTTATTAACATTTTCTCCATCACTTTCTTGAGTCTAGACAATCAACAATCAAAAAATCAAGCCCTTATTTATAGGCTTTACTGATTTTGGAGGTTTTAATGCTCACTCTGAAAATTTAACAATTGGTTGAGCCAGTGAGTTGGCTCCAGCACACCCTGCATACATGGGGAGTGGTAACTTAGAGAGACAGGTGTCTTGGTCTGAGGACCATCATAGGAATAGTAGTTGGACTATTTGATTGATGTGCCTTTTCCAGTAGTGTTGATTAATTACTCTTCCCAGAGTGAGATATAGAAGGGGTAAAGTAAAGGTAGAGTGAGGGGTGGGAGGTGGGGAAGGAGCAACAGATTGGAAAGATGGCCAGACTGAAGCATATTTGTAGTTGCTTGCCTAATCATTCTTCCTTTTGATTAAGTTGTTCTTTCAAATAACTGTTTAAACCAAGTTCCCAGTCCTGTGGGGGATGAACAAGTAGAGTATATGAACTCTGCCTCTTAAATGCTTAAAATATAGCTGGGTGGCCAGCTATAGACTCAGGAACAAGCAGGCAACAGTCAGAAGCAATGTAGAATACAGTTTGTGATTACAGTTATCTATATTGGATCAGGGAAGAGAAGAATCTCTGTGAGGGTGGGGTTAACAAGCAAAGGGTTCATGGAAGAGGTTGGTCTTGAGCTTGATGAGAAGAAAATATGGCCTTTTCTGGCCTAAGACCTCACATGGCACTTGCCTTGTATTATTTTGTAATTCATTTTGTGTATATTACATGCCCCTCATCAGCTATCTCTTTTGTGAGGACCTTGACACTTTATCAGCCTTTAGGGCCTAGCACAGTATCTTTCATAGACATATGTAACAGCAAGCACCCTACCATATCCAGGATGACCTGCTAGCACAGGTTCCTGGATCAGCTACGGTGACTGCTGTTACATTTGGCATAGTCAACAGGATCTGCGCAGATTAAAAGGAAAGTATAGAGTTTTGTGGGACTGGGATAATTGTCCATTGTTTCCCAGTTGTGGTGACTATGGTTCTACGGAGCCCCAGGAACAGCAGTGGCCTGAAGAGAAAGAGGTGAGAAAAAGTGATGGGAGTGGTTTCCCAGATGCCCAGAGTAGACCCCTGGGAGATAACCTCTTCTTCCCCCTCCCTACCCACTAGCACTCCTAACAAGACAGGTCAGAGCAGCAGCTATGTGAGTAAAACAAGGCTGTGGGAGGTGAAGATGGCC
>JAQQSK010017623.1:0-10064 GCA_028658325.1 Potorous gilbertii | reverse complement strand
TTTTTAAAAAATTTTCAGCTCCATTTTTTTCTCCTTCCTTTCCTTCACTCCTTTTTGAGAATACAATTTAATATTGATTGTACATGTGAAGTCATTTAAAATATTTAGATCAGAGTCATGGTGCAAAAGATAACACAGAAAAAATACAAGTAAAATAAAGCTTACAAAAAAAGCTTGCTCCAATTGGCATTCAGTATTCATCAGTTCTCTCTCTGGAGATGGATAGCATTTTTCATCATGGGCTCTTTGGAATTTCCTTGGATCGTTATCTTGATTAGAGTAGCAAAGTCTTTCACAGTTAATCATCCTTTCAATATTTCTGTTGCTGTGTACAGTGTTCTCCTGGTTCTGCTCATTTAACTTTGCAAGTTCTTCTAAAATGATTTGGCTCATCATTTCTTAAGGCACAATACTATTCCATCAAAAATCATATACCATAACTTATTCAATCATTCACCAATTAATGGATATTCCCTCAATTTCCAGTTCTTTGCCATCACAAAAAGAACTGTTATAAATATTTTTGTAGGTGTCCTTTCTCCTGTCTTTGATCTCTTTGAGATATAGAGCTTGTTCAAAGAGTACGGTTTTATAGGTTTGGGGTATATTGTTTCTAAATTGGCTTCCAGAATGTTTGGACTGTTTTATAACTGCACCAACAAGGCATTACTCTACCAATTTTTCTATATCCCCTCCAGAAATTTGTATTTTTCCTGTTCTATTATCTCAGCCAATCTCTTAGGAACGAGATCTTATTGTACCATTGTTTTAATTTGCATTTCGCTATTCAGTAGTGATTTAGAGCATTTTTAATGACTACTGACATTTTTGATTTCTTCTAAAAACTGTTTATATCTGTGTACCAAATGGGGAATGCTTCCCTTCTTTGTATGTATTAAAATTGATTCAGTTCCCGATACCAGAGAAACTTGCAGTAAATACTCTTTTGTTGTTTACAGGGTTTTTTCTCTAATTTTGGGATTCCTTCATTTTGTTGGTACGAATGTTTGTTTCTAGCTTCTTGTAATATTTTTCCTTGATCTGGGAACTTGAGAATTTAGCTTCAATATTCCTAGGAGTTTTCCTTTTGGGATCTCTTTGAGGAGGTGATCACTGGATTCTTTCCATTTCTATTTTGCCATCTGGCTCTAGAATATCAGGGCAATTTTCCTTGATAATTTCTTGAAAGATGATATACAGGCTCTTTTTTGTTCATGGTTTTCAAATAGACTGGTAATTTTAAATTATCTCTCCTGGATTTATTTTCCAGGTCAGTTTGTTTTTCCAATGAAATATTTCACATTTTCTACTATTTTTTCATTCTTTTCCTTTTGTTTTATAATTTCTTGATTTATTATAAAGTCATTAGTTTCTGTTTGCTTCATTCTACTTTTTAAATAATTATTTTCTTCAGTCAGATTTTGGACCTCTTTTTCAATTTGAGTTAGCCTAATTTTAAGGGTGTTATTTTCTTCAACATATTGGGGCGTTTCCTTTAGCAAAATGTTGCCTTCCAAATTTTTCCTCTTCTTTTCTTCCTTGACTATCAAAATCCTTTTTGAATTTTTCCATGGCCTGAGACCAATTCATATTTATCTTAGATGTTTTATACATAGGAGCTTTGGCTTTGTTGTCTTCTGGTTGTATGTTTTGATCTTCCTCATCAACAATGATGTAAGAAAATACATTGAGAAAGTAAGAATCTATAATCTGTTTCTTTCACCCATTTGATCATTTTCCAATTATTTCACTTTTTAGTTTTAAGTGGAGGGCTCCAGAAGCAGCCCCCATTTCAGCAGTGGCTGCAGCTTGCCTGGCTTTGGGGGCTTGGTCTGTGGTCAGATCATGCTCCCCTCTCAATCAGGTGAGAGACTCTTCAAAGTTATCTTTAGCATTTGTGGATGGAAAAGTTTTTGGTCTATAGCAGCTGCCCTTGATTCAGTCCCCTAAGACATACTCCTGCTCTCTCTGCTTTGGTATGATCCATGATGAACTGCATTCTCCTCCCAGCTTGATGCAATGGACACTTCTCATCAACCTTGCAGGTTGTCTTGGGCTGGCAATTTACTTCAGTCTATCATTTTCTTACTTTGGCTGCTCTAGAATTTATTTAAAGTCATTTTTACAGGTTATTTGAGGAGTTTTGGTGGAAAGCTCTAGCTGGTCCCTGCTTCTACTCCACCATCTTGGCTCTGCCCCTCATAAATGCTTTTTAATGTTATATAATCACAATTTTCTGTTTCTCATAATCTATTTTTTTTGGTCATAAACTCCTCACACATCCTTAGAGATAACAAGTTTGTTACTTTGTTGAAGTTGTTAATTGTTTCAATTAGTTTCTTTTAATTGAGTCTCTGGAGTTTTCCCTCCACTGTAATAGGTCTTTATTGCCTTTTCATGTAAAATAATTTACCTCATTTTCCCTCTCCTGTTCTTCTGCACCAAGTGTATTCCTGTTTGTCACTCCTTAGATATTTTTATGTCATTCCCTCAAATTCAGTTTATGCCCATAACCACTCTATGTATATTCCTTCTAGCTGTTCCATTAGTGGTACAATTTTTAAGAATTATAAGTATCATCTTCCCCTATAGGGATCTAAACACCTCCTTTCCACTGAATCCCCTATCTTTTTTTGTTGTTGTTGTTTTGTTTTGTTTTACCTGTTTATGCTGCTCTTGGGTCTTGATTTTGGAGATCAAATTTTTGGTTTAATTCTCATCTTCTCTCCATGAAAGCTGGAAACTCTTCTATTTCATCTAGTGATAATTTTTCACTTAATGAATTATGTTTAATTTTGCTGGGTGAGTAATTCTTGGTTGTAGTTCTGCTTCTTTGTCTTCTGGAATGTCATGTTCCATGACTTCTAATTCTTTAATGCTTCAGCTGAGGTCTTATGCAATCCAGATTGTGGCTCTCTGATATTTGAATTTTTTATTCCTGGTCAATTGTAGTATTTTTCCTTGACTTCATAGTTATTTAATTTAGCTATAATATTCCTTTCATTTTGTGATCTTTTTCCTGAGATGATCAATGGATCGTCTCAATGTCTATTTTGCCTTCTCATTCCAAATTATAAGGACAGTTTTCCTTGACAATTTCTTGAAAGATGCTGTCCAGGTCCTCTTTTTGATTATGGATTTCAGGAAGTTCAATAATTCTGATGTTGTGTCTTCTGGTTATATTTTCCAAGTGATTTGTTTTTCCCATTAGGTATTTTAGATTTTCTTCCATTTTTTCATATTTTTGAATTACATTGATTCTTGATGTCTCAGCAAATCATTAGCTTCCACTTACCCAATTCTAACTTTAAGGTGTTGTTTTCCTCAGATAGCTTTTGTACTTCCTTTTCTGTTAGGCTAATTGTACTCTTTAAGGTGTATTTTCTTCAATAGATTTTTGTATCTTCTTTTCCATTTGAGTAATTCTGCTTTTTTAAGTAGTTTTTTCTTTGTCCAAGCTGTTGACTTTTTTTCATAATTCTCTTGCATCACTCTCATTCTTTTCCCAATTTTTATTCTACCTCTCTTATCTGATTTCTAAGCTTCTTTTTTTAAGCTCTTCCACAAGTTTTTTCTAATTCTTCTTTGAGGTTTTGTACAAAGGTATTTCATCAATGTTGTCCTCTTCTGAGTTTGTGTCTGAATAATTTCTGTTACCAAACGATTTTCTATGGTCAGATTATTTTTTATTGTTATTTTTGCCAATATTTTTTGCTTTTTTCCTTTCTTACAAATTTCAACTTTGCCCCAGGGACAGAAGGAGTACTATCTTAGGCTTCTTGTGGCAGTGACTGCAGGCTTTGACTATTTTCCTGGTGCTGTAGTGATCTCACCCTAAGGCCTATGGGGGAGCTTTGTACCTGGTACAATGTTAATGATATATGGTGTGGAATGACTGGCACTCCTAGAGACCATTGGTATCTGTCAGCATACCTGGTGCTAAGCTAGGGTCCTAGATCTGGTGTCTAGAATGTGCTAAGGCCAGTGGTATGTTTCAGTATTTCCCAAAGGCTTTATACTGAAGCATGTGGTGGTCTTAATGATGGCAGATGCCTGTTTGCTTAGGTACCTATAGTGTTATCTACCTGTATGCTTGAGGCTACACTGAAGTCCCTAAATTTTGGTCACTAGAGGTTGCCTATTTGCCCAGGACTATGCTGAAGCATGTATGTGGGTGGTCCTGGTACTGGTGTTGTCCTGCTTCACTATTTTGGGCTTCAGGATTTAACACTGATTTGTTGAAGTGGGACTTGCCTCTGGATTGATGGGATGTATTCTGTACTGAACTGTACTCCCTTTAACCCAAGGAAGACAGGTTTTTTCTGCTGTTCTTCCAAGTTTCTTGGGACAGAAGATTGTTTTGTCATGTCTTTTTGCTATTCTAGAATTAGTTTTGCGATGCTACTTTATAGTCATTTGGAGGTGAACGTGGGAGAGTTATGGCAATTTACTGCTTAGTTCATCATCTCGCCTCCTGGAAATGCAATTAGTCCAATGATTCTTAAATTATTGCATCTTCTCAATCTATTTTCCAAGTCAGTTGTTTTTATGATTTCACATTTGCTTCTATTATTTTCTTTTCTTTTTCTACTTTGGAAGTCCAAAGGGGAAGTCCCTACTTTCAAAGCACCAAAAAATTGCAGACCCCCAATTTAGCTGTGAAAACAGAAAGTTGAAAAAAAGCCTGAATCTTGAAAAAAATTCCTCCTCTCTCCAAGGTGAGTAAACCAAAATTTTAATGTTTTTTTTATTTTTCCTCTTTTCACTTTAAAATATTTTTTTTTTATTTTCAACATTTATTTTTGTAAGATTTTGAGTTCCAAAGTTTTCTCCATGCTTCCCTCACCTCACCCCTCTCCAAGATGGCAAGAAATCTGATATAGGTTATATATGTACCATCATATTGAATGTATTTCCACATTAGTTGTATTGTGAAAGAAGAATCAGAACAAAAGAAAAAAGCCACAAGAAAGAAAATAAAACCAAAAAAATGAAAATATCATGATCTGATCTGTATTCAGACTCCATAGTTCTTTCTCTGGATGTGGATGGTATTTTCCATCACAAGTCTTTTGGAATTGTCTTAGATCATTGTATTGATGCAAAAAGCCAACATAAAATTGGTATTACTGTATAAAATATTCTTATGGTTCTGCTCACTTCATTCAGCATCAGTTCATGTAACTCTTTCCAGGTTTTTCAGAAATCCATCTGCTAATGATTTCTTATAGCACAGTAGTATTCCACTATATTCATATTTCACAGTTCGTCCAGTAAGTCTCCAATTGATGGTGATACCCTCAATTTCAACTTCTTTGACAACACAAAAAGGACTGCTATTAATATTTTTGTTCAGATGTATCCTTTTCCAATTTTTATGATCTTTTTGTGATTACAGACCTGGTAGTGGTATCACTGAATCAAAGGGTATGCACAGTTTTATAGAACTTTAGGAATAGTTCCAAAGTACTCTCTAGAATAGTTGGATCAGTTCACAACTCCACCAACAATGTATTAGTGTTCCATTTTTCCCACATCATTTCCAACATTTATCTTTTCTATCATATTAGCCAATCAATTAGGTGTGAGGTCATTTTGATTTGCATTTCTCTACTCAATGGTATTTAAAAAAATTTTTTATATGACTATAGATAATTTTTATTTCTTCATCTAAATGCTTCTTATTCATAACCTTTCATCATTTAGCAATTAGTGAGTGGCTTCTTTCTTATAAATTGGATTTAGTTCTCTATATACTTAATTTATTGATATATTTTTTATATATTTAAGAAATGAGGGATTTATCAGAAGTACTGGCAGTAAAAATTGTTTCCCAGCTTTCTACTTCCCTTCTAATAGTGGTTGCATTGGATTTGTTTAAAAAGCTTCTTAATTTTATGTAATCAAAACCATACATTTTGCATTTTACAATGTTTTCTGTCTCTTGTTTGTTCATAAACTCCTTCCTTCTCCACAGAGCTGACTTTTCCTTGCTCTCCTAATTTGCCTTTGTTAACACCCTTTATGTCTAAATTATATAACTATTTTGATCTTATCTTGGTACATGTGTGGTAAGATGTTGGTCTATGCCTAATTTATGCTACATTATTTTTCATTTCCCCAGCAGTTTTTGTGTAATAGTGAGTTTTTATCCTTGAAGCTGGAGCCTTTAGGTTTATCAAACAGTAGATTGTTATAGTTATTGACTTCTGCATCTTATAGTACCACATTGTTTTGATGTTTGTTACTTTTTGATAGAGTTTTAGATATGGTACAGAAAATCTGCCTTCCTTTGCATTTTTTTAATTTACCATAAATTTCAGAGCAAAGAATTTTTCAAAATGAATCAACAACAACAAAAAGACTTGGACATAAAAAGTTACTATAGTGGTAGGGAAGAACATGACATAAACTTAGAAGACAACACTATAGAAACAACTACAAGCAAAACTTCAACAAAAATTTCCAGTTGCACCCAAGACCAGTAAAAATTCTTGGAATATGTGAAGAAAGAGATGAGTGGTGAAGTTACAATTGGGGAAAAATGAGAGTGATGTCATAAAATTATGACAAGTGAATTAAAACTTGGTAAAAGAGACACACAAAAATGAAAAATGAGAAATAGCCTAATGGTAAAAGAGGCATAGAAATTGACCAAAGAAAATAACTCCTTCAAAACCAGAATAGGCCAAATGGAAAATTAGGCACACAAATTCACTGAAGAAAATAACTCCTTAAAAGGTAGAATATAGTGAAAGAGATAAAAATCTTACTGAAGAGAACAATTACTTAATAATTAGAATTCAGCAAGTCAAAGTTAATTTCTCCATGAGGCTTCAAGAAAGTCCAAATAATAAACAATAAAGCTAAGTCCAAATAATGAAAAAGTTAATTTGAAAATAATGTGAAATGTCTCATTGGACAAACTACCTACCCTAAAAAAAGTATTGAGGAGAGATGATTTAAAAACTATTTAGACTACTTGAATTCCATGATAAAAATGGTCTAGACATCATACTACAAAAAACTGAAAAGGAAAACTACCCTGATATCTCATCCTAGAAGATAAAATAGAAATTGAAAGACCTACTCAATCATTTCCAATCAGAGATCCCAAAATGAAACCTCCTACTATATTGTAGCCAAATTCCAGAGGGCCCAAAGAAAAAGTATTTCAAGTAGCTAGAAAGAAACAATTCATATATCATGGAGCTATAGTCAAAATCACACAAGATTTAGTAGCTTTCATGTTAAAGGACCATATGTCTTGGAATATGATATTCCACAAGGCAATGTAGTTAGAATTACAATACCCAGCAAAATTTAGTATAATCCTTCAGGGGAACATAGATATTTAATGAAATAGAGGACTTCTAAGAATTTATGATGAAAAGACCATAACTGAATAGGGAATTTGCCATTCTAACATAAAACTCAAGAGAAATATAAAAGAAAATGAACTTGAAAGAATAATAATAAAGGACTGAATAATTTTAAATTGTTTACATTTCCATATAGGAAGATGCTATAAATAACTTCTATGAACTTTTTTAGGGCAGTTTGAGGGAGTCTAAATAAATGCAAAGGTGTGAGTCAATTATGTTGGGATGATGTCTAAAAAATATAAATGTGAGAAAGAGGGATGTACTGTAAGAAAATGGAAGGAGGAGGTATAATTGGGGAAATTGTCTCATATAAAAAGGATGAAAATTAAATGTTTTTATATTGAGGGGGAAATAGGAGGAGTCATGGCTAATGTCTTGACCTCAGTATCATCTAATTGGTTCAAAGTGATAAAAATGCACACGCACAATCAATTGTTCATAGAAATTTAATTTACCCAATATGAGAAAGAAAGGACAAATGACATGAGAGTGAGGATGATAAAATGGAGGAGGATTAAGGGAGGCTATGGCAAGAAACAAAAAACAGACTTTTGAGGAGGGACAGGATAAAAAGAGAGAGAAGGATAAACAGAATACAATTAAAAGAAAACACATGGTAATCACACCGTGAATCTATATGTGATGAGCTAACACATAAAACAGAATTGGGTCACAGAATAGATTAGAAACTAGAATCCAACAATGTTTTGTGTAAAAGAGACACGTGTGAAAGAGAAAGATGTACAGAGTTAAAATGAAGGGCTCTAATAGAGGTCTAGTATGCTTTAGCTGAAATGATAAAGGCAGAATAATAGTCATGACACCAGACAAAGCATGAGATAAAAATAGATTTAATTAAAAGAGATAATCAGGTGAACTATATTTTGTTAAAAGGCAACAATGAAGTAATATAAGAAATTACAGCAAGTTTCCCTGATAAAGTCTTTGTTTCTCAAATATATGTAACTGAGTTAAATTTATAAAAATAAGAATCATTCCCAAATTGAGGAATGGTCAAGAGATATAAACAGGCAATTTTCAGAAGAAAAGATTAATCTCATCACTAATTATGGGAAAGAATTCTCTAAGTCACTTTAATGAGAGAAAGGGAAATTAAGACAACTTTAAAGTGCCACCTTACACTTATCAGAAATGAGGCATGCTGGAGGGGTTGGAGGAAATGGGTACATTAATGAACTTTTTGTGGAGTACTGATTTATTCTGGTGGAACAAGTTGGAACTATGCCCTAAAGGCTATAAAACGGCTCATACCCTTTGATCTAGCAATGCAACTACTAGATTTCTACCCCAAAGAGATCAAACAAAAAACAAAAGGACATATATGTATAGCAATATATATGGAATCTCTTTTGTAATGGAAAAGTATTGGAAATTGAGGAGATGCACATCAGTTGAGGAATGGCTAAACTTCTGGATTATGGCTATAATAGAGTCTTATTTTGTTATAAGACACAATGAGGGGAGTGATTAAGAAAATCATGACAAGACCCATTTGAATTGATGCAAAATGAAGTGAGAACTGGAAGATCATTGTGCATAGTAACAACAATGTTGCAATAAAGAACAATTGGGAACTACTCAGTTACTGTAATCAATACAATGATCCAAGACAATCTCAGAGGACTAATGATGAAAAATTCTATCTCCAGAGAGAGAACTGATGAACTCTGAGAACAAACTGAAGCATAATTTTTTCACTTTACTTTGGTGTGTGTGTTTGTATGTGTGTGCTTGTATGTGTGTGTGTGTGATGGCTAATGTGGAAATATATATTGCATGATTTTGCTTCTAGTAGCTATAATATTGTTTTTCTTCTCAGGGGGAAGGGGAAAACATGAGGGAGAGAATCTGGAACTTAAAATTTAAAAAGATAATGTTATAAACAAAGAAAGACAGAAATAATACATAAAAAACCCCTTTCTTCTCCAAATGTTATTGTTGTTGAAAGTACTAGCAGACAATATATATTTTATAGTTAATAAACATTTATAAAGCATCTCCTATGTATCAGGCACTCTCCTTAGCACTGAGGATTCAAATGATATAGAATAAAGATAGTCCTTGCCCTTAAAGAACTGTAAGTCTTACTGTTGTGTGCCCTTCCTTCTCAAAAGGACCAATGACATCACAAAGGTGATGTCTTCACTTGCACATGAATTGTATATGAGCGGGGCAGAACTGTGGAAACCCATCAGCCCCCCTCTCTCCTCCAGTCTTTTCCTAAAAGCCTAATGGAGAAAGACAGTAAAAAATGAAGGCAAAAAGAGTGGTAGGGTCCCAGAAGGTGCTCAGTGGGTATATCATCATTGCAATCAAGGTGCTGGAAAATTAAGTGATAAGGGGAAGTTTCTGAGCCCTCAATAAAGGGACATTTTTGCAAGAGTGTCTTTTAGTTCCATTCCATCCTCAAATCTGAAGCAAAAAGCAAGTGAGGGTATTGAGGAGTTATTGGGTATCAAAGATGAAATAATCTTAATGAGTTTGAGATTTCTTGTTATAAGTTTTTTGAGATGCGTGATGTTCATGGAGTTGAAACAAATCAGGGAAACCTGTGGAAAATGGAGGGATGACTCTGCCATACTCCAAAGTTACTCATGTTTGTAATAATAGCAATATCCCTAACTATACTCCCATATCTAATAAGATGCTAAGTTTATT
>JAQQSK010017622.1:0-10065 GCA_028658325.1 Potorous gilbertii | reverse complement strand
GGGGAGGAGGCATGGTGAATTAGTAGGTAATGACAGAGATGTAAGAAATGTTAAAAGCATCAATAAAACATTTTAAACCACAAAAGAGAACAAAAAGGCAAAGACACAGATAGAAAAAAAGTAGTTGTATTATTAAATTTAATATATATTTTAAAAAAGTGAAACAGCTCACAGCTTCTTATACAAATCTTCTTTCTTATTCTTAGGCAGCTAGGAGGTGAAGTGGAGAGAACACAGGCTGGAGTCAAAAAGACTTGAGCTTAAATTCAGCCTTAGACACTTACAAGTTGTATGACCTTGGGCAAACTGTCATTTAACCTCTGTCTGCTTCAGTTTCCTCATGAGTAAAATGGAAATAATAACAGTATTTATTCCCAGGGTTGTTTTGGGGATCAAATACGGTAATATTTGCAAAGCACTTAGCACAGAGTGGTATTCATACATATATACATTATATGTATATACACACATATACCTATAGGTGTGTTAGTTGTTGTTAGTGTATTAGAATGCATATTAATGATTAGCCAAAATTTTTAAAAATTACATTTTTAAAAATAAATCATCATGCTACAAAAAAAAGCAGCACATTCCAAAACTGTGCATAACATTATAAACTTCATGATTTACACTTTATTATTCTTAATTAAAAACCTTCCCTCTCAAATATTTTTATGCCTGAGATTTCTTGTAAATAAAATGGTTTACCTGGGGTCCGTATCATCCATGTTCTCATGAAAAGATTCACAATCTGGTGAACCAAGTAATGAGCATAGAGTCTAGGTACTAAGTTTTAGTCTGACACTTGCTAGCTATGTGGCAATGGGCAAAACATGGGACCTTTTAACATCCTAGTTTCTTCAGCTGCAAAATGAGAATTATCTACTTCACAGTGGTGATGGAGAAAAGACTTTGTGACCTTTTTCTGTTATACAAATGTATTCTATCCATTGTTATGAGTAAATGATATATGAATGTGACTTAATATTGTTATTCATTCTAGAGGCCCCCAAGTCACACTGTGGAGTGTGGAAATATGACCAGGGAAATACAAGGCAGTGTATACACACACACAGGTCCAAAGTTTTCAGTTTTGGCAGATGGGGACAGGGAGTCACATTCACTCAATGAGATAGCCTTTTAGTATTATTACTCATTTTGGGGAATAAGACAAAGATTGTAGTTTCAGTAGTAGTAGTGGTGGTGGTGGTGATGGTGGTGATAGTGGTAGTAGGAGGAATAGGAGTGGTAGTAGTAGTGGTGGTGGTGGTGGTAGGAGGAGGAGTGGTAGTAGTGGTGGTGGTGATGGTGGTGGTGGTGGTGGTAGGAGTATGGTAGTAGTAGTGGTGGTGGTGGTAGTAGTAGTGGTGGCGGTGATGGTGGTAGTAGTAGTAGCAGTGGTGGTGGTAATGGTAGTAGTAGTAGTAGGAGTGGTAGTAGTAGTGGTGGTGGTAGTGGTGGTGGTGGTAGTAAGAGTGGTGGTGGTGATGGTGGTGGCAGTAGTAGAGTGGTGGTGCTGATGGTGGTAGTAGGAGTGGTCATAGCCATTGTCATAGTCATAGTCATGACAGTAGTAGTACTAGCATCACTAGCAACATTTATATAGTGTTTGAAGGTCTCCAAAGAGTTTTTCATGTTTTCTCATTTTATCTTCCATAACACAGAGAGGATAAGGGCTATTATCATTCCCATTTTACAGATGAAAAATTAAGGTAGGCAAAGGCTAAGTCACTTGCCTAGAATCACACAGCTAGTGAGTATCTGAGGCAATATTTGAACCCAATTGTTCCTGATTCCAAGTCCAGGGCTCCATTCACTGTGCCACCTAGCTGCCCTCTTGGTAAAGAGATCTAATGTTCCTTAAAAACTAATATACTTCGAATTTAACACATTGCAGATTCCATCAGAGCCAGGTTTCATTGTGATATCATCACTATTTTAAAGTCCAGCTCTTTACCAGAATTGGTATTAGTTTTCTGAACTTTAAATAAAAAAATTTACTATGATTCTAATGAAAGTATTCTATACTGCACCATTTAATCTTTAAGAGTAAAATAAAAGTAATATATTCTATTGTGTAGAGTTCCCAACTAAAGTTCAAAGCAAGAAGAAAAAAGAGAGAGTTGCTGCTTCGGGAAGATGATGTAATGACAAAGAAGCTACTTACCCCATTCCTACTTTGTTTCCATCTTCTCTAATAAGAAAAAAATGGCATTGAGACTTGGAAGAATAGCACAAACAACAGAAAGAGGAATTAAAGCATAAAAGAAATAAAAAGAGGGGTTTTTTTAAGTACTAAGATGCTTTGGATAAGTTCAAGTCTCTCAGCCCTAATGATTTTGATCCTAGGAAAATGAAGGGCTGCTCAAAGACCCCCTGCTGGTAAGTTTTGAAGAAGTACTGAAATAAGGAAGCTTATTAGAAGAGAGGCAAAAAAAGTAAATATTGTCTAATATGAAAATCAGAATTAAGTGTGACTGCAGAAAATTTAGGACATAAATCTTTAGTGGTGATCACTGGATCCAAAATAACATTAATTAAAGGCAAATTGATTAATTTCTCCAATCCCCACGGCAATCTCATTATGAAGCATGACAAGGTTTGTACCTAACTTTTTCCTGTTTCAAAAAAAATTTTAGTGGCATGAATAAGTAGAAAGGATATTTAATTAAACTTACAAATGACACAAATAAAAAAAAGAGAGAGCTAATGCCAAAGACAGAAAAAACAGAATTTAAATGATCTCACAAGCAGAGATAAGTTAGGTTGAAACAAAATCAACAACATTAGCTTTGGAAGGGATAGATATAAAAATTATTTTAAAAATCAATTGCCAAATACATTATGAGAGAGACCTGGCCTGACCATTATTCCACAGTTCCAGATTTTAGGTCATGGACCCATTCATACACATGAGTTGATGCTCTGCCTGAACTGTGAGTCTAGGTTTGCATGTATTTCCACAAAATGGAGCTCTCTCTCTCTCTCTCCCCCTCCCTACCCCTCCCCCTTCCTGCCTGCCCCCCCCCTTGGAGTGTGGATGTTGCTGAGAATCTCAAGGGAGGGATATTACTCTGTGGAAGAACTCTGGCATCCAGAGTCACAAAATGTTTCAAAACTCAAAGCAGCACTTTCTATTTAGCCCCAGCGCCCTGAAAATTGTAAGGGATCCTCACTCAGGCATGCCCAATTGTACCTTAGAAATTGCGACCCTCTCAGCTTCCACACAATCAAATCATGCTATAAACACGTTCTCTTTCTCGACCAAAATTCACTCCTAAAATAACATTAACACTCCATCCATATTCTATTTTCTGTACTCTGTATGCCAAAGCTTCATCACCTTCCATCACAGATACTCAGTGGTCAGCTCCCAGCCATATCTACTCCACCCAATACCAGTGAGTGAGAACATCCTGACAGCTCCCATATAGCCCAGGAAGGTTACTGATAACAAAGGCAGCTGTGGACCATCTGACTCAGAGAAGCAACTGCTTACCTCTGTTAGCTGACCACAAAGTTCATGTGAACCAAGAGTATGATTCACCTGTTTAAAAAAATGAAAGTCAATAGCCCTAGGGTGCCTAAGTAGACTTATAATGTTTGGAACACAGAACCACATCTGGAGTATTATGTTTCACTCTAAATGACATACAATGATGTACTGAAAAGCAACAACAAAGAAAAAAACTTGGGTACTTCTAGAGGAAGACAATGAAAATAGTACAGAACCTGGATACTATATTGTACAATAGAGGTGTCAAATACACAGCCCACAACACTCCCAAGTGCAGACCAAATCAGATTAAAATGTAATTTGGGAAACACAACAAAATAAATGAGAAAAAATAAAACATTAATATGTGGTTTTCTAAGTCAATAAGTAGTCCTCAAGGATCTTTACACACGATTTGGTGGCCCCCATTTCTATTTGAGTTTTATATCACTGATGTGTAAGACTGGTTAAAGAAGGTATTTACCTTTGAGAAGAGAAGACAAAGGTTACGTGAGAAAAGCTAGCTCCAAATATTTGAAGAGTTATGATGTGCTAGAAGATGTAACGAGAAGCAGCAGGTAGAAATTCTAAGGAGGCAGATTCCAAGTGATAACTTCCTCATTACTAGAGCTGTCTAAGGGCAAAATGGACTGATTCTTGAGGTAGAGAGTTTCCAAGAACTGATGATACTAAAGCCAAGTTTTGACAATGGTTGGGGATCTTGCCCAGATGATGTCTTCAACATGTAGGAGACCAAGACAGATCTCAAAGATTACTTACAACATTAAGTCTATGATGCTATGAAATAACAAACCACATGCATATTCTTTATCTTCAACATATGTTCTGCTTAAGTCTTCTAAATCAAGAGCATAGTATATTTTTTTCTAAAATTTAAAAGCTATTTTATCCCCTGGCCACCCAACACTGCTATAGCCTCTATGATAAAATGCTACACTCTAAGTAATGGTAACAGTGGATCAATAATTCAAAGCCAAAGAACAGTGCAAACAGCCAGATGCTGATGCTGTAAAGACCCACTTGGGCTCTATCAGATCTTCAAGGGATGGGAATGACATAGACAAATGCCTTTCACATAAAACAGTCTGGTTTGGATCCCTAGAGTGTAAACCTGGAAAATGTTAGCAAGCACCATCCAACACTTTTCAAAAGTCATAAAAGACAGAAGAAAAGAAGCTCACCCTACAGAGAATTTTCACTCTTATAAGAACTACACTGTGACGCTAAATTCTAAATGAGCCTAGAAACATTTCAAGGGAATGATCAAGATGTAAATCAATGTACATGCCTGGATGGCATGTTGATGCCTATATTTTCCTTTAAATAAGTAGGAAGAGCTAAGGTAGGGTATATGAAATGCAAGCTGTCAAATTCATACCCCTCAAACTCCTCAAGAATTCCTAAACAGTAACAGACAAACCTGATCCAAGAGGACACCTAGAAGTCCTCAATGTACTGATAGCCTCTATATGGAAATAGTCAACTCTCCTGCATGGTTAGTAGACCAGTGGCACTCCCACTGCCTTCTAACCACCACTTGAGAGTTCCTTTCCAGCCTCTATCCTTTCCTGTGCCCTTCTCACTAAAAAAATCAAGGAATTCCAGGATCCAATGCCCTCACCCCTAGGGTCAGGAGAGTAATGAAGGATAAATAACAATGCATGTTATTTTGCAGTGGGCCAGGAAAGTCAGTTAGTAAACATTTATTAAGCATCTAGTATGTGCTAGGCACATTGTATGCATAGGAGATATAAAATATGAAATATGAAATAATATGAAATATGAGATAATCTTTCAAACCTATATTTTATCAGATAAATAACATGTACATATGTTTGTGCAGAACAAATACATGAAGAATAAGTATGAAATAAATATAAGGTGGTTATAATTAAATACAAGACAGTTAGTGAGAAAGGGCTAGTAGTTGAGGATATCAAGAAAGATCTTGAGTAGTTGTTTGATCCATGTTTTGAAGTAAATGCCTGATCCATGTTTTCAAGTAAATATGGAATTCTATGAGGCAGAAGTGAAGAGGGAATACACTCCAAAAGTAAGGTACAGTCAATGAAAAGACACGGGGATGGGAGACACAGCATCTCTTGTGAGGAAAAAAGACTCTCAGTTTAACTGGACCATTGAGTATGGAAAAGGAAAAGGAGAGTCACTGATTGGAATGAAAATAAAATATAAATTCCTTAAAAACAGTTTCATCTTGGTCTTTTTATCCTCAGAGTCAAGTATAGCATCTGCAACACAGTAGATACATAATGAATAAATGTTTGTTGTTGATGTCAATGGAAAGGGAAACAGAATATGGACCAATTCCTGGAATACCAATAAAAAAAGGAGGTGATAGGAAGACAACTCCTTACAAGGAAGTGACATCTCCAACAGCTCCTAATCCTGTAAATCCTCCTCTCCACCCTTCCTCTTCTCAGCTGCCATCCTCCCGAATATGTGCCCATGTTACAGACCACATGAATCATAACTATGCCCTAAAGCTGCTAGACTCCTCAATCCCATTGTCTGTCAGGGTGAAAAGTGGAGGGAAAGTCACTAACTTCAAGGCAAAAAAAAGGAAAGCATTTTTCCTGGTATTCCAAGTTGACTAAACATATTTTTCCATTGAACTATAGCTTCACATTATGTTTGGGGTCTATAGTTCTCAACTTCAGGCAAATTATGAGTTACATAGGATTTTAAGGACTTGATATAAACCAAACCTCTAGTTACTACACTGAATATATAAAAATGTGTTTCAAATTTCAAACAATAGACTAAAAAGAAACATTCAAGACACAATCCTTAAGTCAGGGTAATGTTTAATTTGAATTACAAATCTTATTGCCTTTATATGTTTGAACACATCATATTCAGCAACCTTTTTCAACATTCTTTGATGACCTATGTGCAAAGTCCTGGGCCATTTCTAACAAAAAATGAGTGAACTCACCTAAAATAACTAATATTTTATATATATATATACACACATATATATATATGTGTGTATATATATATATATATACAAACATATATATTTATGTATATATATTTTATATATATATACATATATGTGTGTGTGTATGAAGAAAGTACCTACTCCATGAGATCACAAATACATTGAAATATTGGATTAACTTGTTGCAACCTCAATACAATTATCTCTGGAGAGAAAAATCAAGCATAGTATCATTTTTGCTTAACCAGTGAGTGTCACAGTTGAGCTCTGAGGATGGGAAGAAACAGTAGAGCAGAAAATAGATAAAATGGTAAAACTAAGATAGATAGATAGACAGACAGACAGACATAGATAAAAGAGGCAAAGGAAAAGACAAGACAATAGATGGGAGAGAGGGGAAAGTAGGAATAGAAGTAAAATGCCTATTACGATAAGAAAAAAGAGTAAATTAGTTTTTCTAATACTCATAGAATAATTACTATAAAATTTGTAGAAGGGGGATTGAAATTTAGAAAAAGGGTTAATATTAAGGAAATAAGGAAGACTGCACTGCTTTCTGACAAAAAAAATAAACAAAAGTTGTCAAATTTAACAAGTTATAACTTTGAATATAAATAAATATAAATGATGTCTCCTATAAAATTTAAAAGGAACTATAAAATGGATTTTAAAATACAACAAAATATATTCTACAGAAAACACATATCAGAAAGGTTACTAAAAAGTGGTAGGAATTCAGTGAGACCTGAAAAGAAATAAAGAAAAAAAAGAAATTTTCTTTTTTCTCTACTATTTCCTTTTCTGTTTGGTTCTACCTCATTAATGTATAGGGATTTGGAGCAAGATTCTTTCCCCTGTTTTGTACAGGTTTTTAAAAATTTATTATTATTAAGTTTATAAGAAAAATTTGATTAAAAAAAGAAAACTCACATGAATTTTTCTAATAAGATATAAGATAGGGTGAACTAAAATGCATCATGTTCAAGAAAATCTAGAAGCATGGGGGGCAGAGCCAAGATGATGGAGTAGGACTGACCTACTATACATCTCCCCCCATAGCCCATAAAATACCTGTAAAAATTACTCTAAACAAATTCTAGAGCAGCAGAAGCCACAAAATGAAGGAGTAAAACAGATTTTCAGCCCAAGGCAGCCTAGAAGGCCAACAAGAAAGGTCTATTGCACCAGGCAGAGAGGAGTGAAGGGACAGGACTAGGGCAGGCTTCAGGGAGGGGAATCATGGACAGCAGCTGTGGCTCCCAGATTTCTCAACCCACAAATGCCAAAGACAGCTTCAAAAGTCAGTAAGAAAGCTCTTTCACCTGGGTGAGAAGGGAGCAGGGTCTGGCCTTAGCCCCAGCCCCAGGGTGGCAGAAGTCACTGCAGCAGAGCATCCATTTTTGGAGCCCTCTCCTTAAAGACCCTGGGGGAATTGAGCCTCTGATCTGGGTCTCAGTCCTGAATGACAGTCCTGGGGTGAAGAAGAGCACTGGTGTGGTGGAGATGGTGGAGGCTCTGGAGAGCGAATTCTACTCACAGACACTGGACAAAAAGAATTGTGAGCACTTTCAGATCAGAGCACAGGCCAAGAAAGGAGTAAACTGCTCTCCCTTGATGGTGCCACTTCAGAGAAACTGAGAACTTACAGGTCCCTAATATATACCCTCCACTTGACAAAGAACTCAAAAGTCAAGTTACAGGAAAAATGCCAAAAGAAGGGGAAAAAATAAAACTACAGAAGGTTACTTTCTTGGTGAACAGGTATTTTCTTTCATCCTTTTAGATGAAAAAGAACAAGGCACACCATCAGAGAAAGACATAAAAATCAAGGTTTCTGCATCCAAAACCTCCAAAATAAATATGCAATGGCCTCAGGCCATGGAAGAGCTCAAAAAGGATTTTGAAAATCAAGTAAGAGAGGTGGAGGAAAAATTGAGAAGCGAAATGAGAGTGATGCAAGAAAATCATGAAAAGCAAGTCAACGGCTTTCTAAAGGAGACACAAAAAATGCTGAAGAAAATAACAACTTCAAAAATAGACTAACCCAAATGGTAAATGAGGTTCAAAAAGTCAATAAAGAGAAGAATGTTTAAAAATCAGAATAAACCAAATGGAAAAGGAGATTCTAAAGCTCACTGAAGAAAATAGTTCTTTAAAAATTAGGATGGAGTAGTTGAAATCTAATGACTTTATGAGAAATCCAGAAATTACAAAGCAAAACCAAAAGACTGAAAAAATAGAAGACAAAGTAAAATATCTCATTTGAAAAACAACTGAGCTGAAAAACAGATCCAGGAGAGACAATTTAAAAATTATGGGACTACCTAAAAACCATGATCAAAAAAAGTCTAGACATCATCTTTCATGAAATTATCATAGAAAACTGCCATAATATTCTAGAAACAGAGGGTAAAATAAAAATTAAAAGAATTCATCAATCACCTCCTGAAAGATATCTGAAAAGAAAAACTCCTAGGAATATTGTAGCCAAATTCCAGAGTTCCCAGGTCAAGGAGAAAATATCGTAAGCAGCCAAAAAGAAACAATTCAAGAATTGTGGAAATACAATCAGGATAATACAAGATCTAGTAGTTTCTACATTAAGGGATCAAAGGGCTTGGAATATGATATCAAAAGAACTAGGATTAAAACCAAGAATCACCTACATATCAAAACTGAGTATAATACTTCAGGAGGGAAAATGGATATTCAATGAAATAGAGAACTTTTAAGCATTCCTGATGAGAAGACTAGATCTGAATAGAAAACTTGACTTTGAAACACATGAATCAAGAAAGCATGAAAAGGTAAACAGGAAAGAAAAATCATAAGGGACTTACTAAAGTTGAACTGTTTACCTTCCTACATGGAAAGATAATATTTGTAACTCTTGAAACTTTTCTCATTATTTGGATAGTTGAAGGGATTATATACATATACATATATATGTATGTATTATATATATATATAGACAGAGGGCACAGGGTGAGGTGAATAGGAAGAGATGATATCTAAAAAAATCAAATTAAGGGGTGAGAGGAATATATTGAGAGGAAAAAGGGAGAAATGGAATGGTGCAAATTATCTCTCATAAAAGAGGCAAGAAAAAGTTTTTTTCAAAGCAGGGGAAAAGGGAGAAGTGAGAGGGAAAAAGTGAAACTTATTCTCATCACATTTGGCTTAAGGAGGGAATAACACGCACCCTCAACTTGGTATGAAAATCTATCTTACACTACAGGAAAGTAGGGGAGAAGGGGAGAAGTGGGGTGGAGGGGATGGTAGAAGGGTGGGCAAATGTGAGGAGGGAGTAATTAGAAGTAAACACTTTTGAGGAGGGACAAGGTCAAAAGAGAGAACAGAATAAATGGGGGCCAGGATAGGATGGAGGGAAATATAGTTAGTCTTTCAAAACATGGCTATTATGAAAGTCTTCTGCATAACTACACATGTATAGCCTATATTGAATTACTTGTCTTCTCAGTAGGGATAGTTGAGGAGGGAGGAAGGGAGAGAAGCTAGAATTCAAAGTTTTAGGAACAAATGTTGAGAATTATTTTTGCATGCAACTGAAAAATAAGAAATACAA
>JAQQSK010017621.1:0-10065 GCA_028658325.1 Potorous gilbertii | reverse complement strand
ATATCTGTGTAGTTTTGCAAATGACTTTCATAATAGTCGTGTTGTGTAAGACTATATTTTTCCCTCCATCCTATCCTTCTCCCCATTGTTTCTATTCTCTCTTTTGATCCTGTCCCTCCCCAAGTGTTGACTTCAAATGTCTCCCTCCTCCCATTGCCCTCCCTTCCATCATCCCCTCCATCCTGCTTATCCCCATCTCCCCCATTTCCTGTATTGCAAGGTAGGTTTTCATACCCAAATGAGTGTGCATTTTATTCCTTCCTTTAGTCGAATGTGATGAGAGTAAACTTCATGTTTTTTTCTCAGCTCTCCTCTTTTTCCCTCCACTAAAAAGTCTCCTTCTTGCATCTTCTATGATAGATAACCTCCATCTTTCTTACTTGATTTTCCAAATTCTTTGTGAGCTCTTCCATGGCCTAATACCATTCTATCTTTATTTTGGAGGGTTTGAATGCAGAAGACTTGACTTCCTCTGACAGTATGGATTGTTTGTCCTTATTCAAAAGGATGGAAAAAAAATACCTGTTCACCAAGAAAGTAACCTTATATAGTATTATATATTTTTTCCCATTTTTGGGCATTTTTCCAGTCAATTACTTGACTTTTAAGTCATATCAAAAGGAGGGTGTACTCTGGGGACCTCTAAGTTCTCAGTTCCTCTCAGTCTGGCACAATCAAAAGAGAAGAGTTTACTCCCCTACTAGCCTGCCCATTGGTCTGGAGGCAACCAAAATCTTTTCTGCCCTGGATCTGTGAGTAGAATTCCCTCTTCACATCCACTTCCAGTTCCTCCACACCAGTGCTTCTCTTCACCCAAGGGCTGCCACTCAGGGCTGTGATTCAGATGAGCTGCTCAAATTCCACAGTACTTTAGGGAGAGGTTTCACAAAATGGATGGTACTGCTGCAGCACTTACTAGGGATGTCCCAGACCACATTCCCTTCTCTGGGGTGAAAGAGATTTCTCACTGATCTTTGAAGCTGTCTTTGGGGTTTGTGGGTTGAGAATTGCTGCTGCTGGTGTCTCCCTGAAGCCTGTTCTGGGTGCTGTCCTTTCCACACCACGTGGCCCATGCTGGACTGCATTCTGCTCCATGTTCAGTGTAATAGACCTTTCCTGTTGGCATTCCAGGCTGCCTTGGTTTGGAAATCTCTTTCATTCTGTCATTTTGTGGCTTCTACTGTTCTATAATTTGTTTAGAGTCATTTTTATGGGTATTTTATGGACTATGTGGGAGGGCTTTTACAAGTTCATCTTTCTACTCTGCCATATTGTCTCTGCCTCTGATTATTTTATTTGAATGTCAAATTTTCTGTTCAGCTCTGGTCTTTTCAGAAAGAATGCTTGAAAACTTCTATTTCAAAAATGTCTAGTTTTACCCTGATGGATTATATTCAGTTTTGCTGTATAGATGATTCCTCGTTTTAATCCTGGCTCCTTTGACCTCTGTAATATCATTTTTCCAGTGCCTCTGATCCATTAATACAGAAGCTGCTAGATCTTGAGTTATTCTAATTGAATTTCTACAATATTTGAATTGTTTCTTTGTAACTGCTTCCAATGTTTTCTCTTTGTCCTAGAACTCTGGAATTTGGCTACAATATTTATAGGAGTTTTCTTTTAAGAGTTTATTTCCAGAGGTAAATAGTGGATTTTTTCAATTTTTATTTTTCCCTCTGGTTGTACAGTATCAGCACAGTATTTCTTGATAACCTATTGAAAGATGATGTCTAAACTCTTATTTTGATCATGACTTTCAGGCAGTCAAAGAATTTTAAAATTATTTCTCCTAGAACTATTTCCCAGGTAAAGGGTATTTCCAAAAAGATATTTCCCATTATCTTTTTTTTCATTATTTTGGTTTTGTTTTACAACTTCTTGATTTTTCACAAAGTCGTTATCTTTTATTTTCTCCATTTTCATTTTCAAGGAATTATTTTCTTCAGTGAGCTTTTGGACTTCCTTTTCCCTTTGACAATTCTCTTTTTTAAGGCATTTTCCTCACTGACATTTTGTACCTTTTTTTGCCATTTGGGTTAGTCTACTTTTAAGGTGGTTATTTTCTTCAGCATCTTTTTGTGGGGTCTCCCTTGGCAAACTGTGAACTTGTTTGTTCGTTATTTTCTTGCATCACTATCATTTCTCTTCTCATTTCTTCCTCTTCTTCTGTTCCTTGATTTTCAAAATCCTTTTTGAGCTCTTCCATGCCCTGTGACCAATTCATATTCCTCTTGGAGCCTTTGGATGTAGGAGCTTTGACTTTGCTGTCTTCCTCAGGTTGTATGCCTTGATCTTCTTTGTCATCAATGAAAGATTCTGTCGTCTGTTTTCTTTTACAATGTTTATTCATATTCCAAGGAAAACACTTGTCTTTCTAACTCTTTATCAAGGTAGAATTCTGCTTCATATGGGAGGGGGAAGTATGTATGTTGTTCTACTGTCCCAACCTTCAGGGATTTTGTATTAGCCACTCAATTCCCCACTCTCTGTGGACCCAGACTTCTGGAAGCAGAGTGTGTAGCTAGAGCTACTGCCACTGCCGACAAGTAGATGCCACCACCCCCACCACCCTGATGCTACAGTCAGAGTAACCAGATGGTGCTTTCCTGTTTCACCCAGGACATATATAGTTTTCTCACTGAACTTTTTGGCGTTTTGGGGTTGAAAAGTCTGGAAAATGCCACAGATGCCAATGATTCAGTGCCCTGAGACCTTCTATGGCTTATCTGTGAAGCTGGAGTCCATGCTGGAATGTGTTCTGTAAACTATCCAGTGTGAACGACCCTTTCTGTTGTCTTTTCAAGTGTTTTTGAGTTGGGTATAAATATATGAGAAGGAAAGATTCTACTGGTAGTGGTATGAAGAGAATATGGGAATCAGAAGGGAATACTTGAAATGATAATTTTGGATTCATCCTGATAAATGGTAAAGATGGCCAATATTAGGAAAGTGGTAGTAGTAATAGAAAAAGGGACGACAGAGTTATTTCAGAAGCAGAATTTTTAAAAAAATGATATATTTTGTTTTTACTTTATCTTTATTTCCAAATATACCCCTTCTCTTTCCCTTGGAACCATCTTCTGTACAGCTTACCTTTGAAAGAGAGACCTTAGGGCGGTAATCAATCTTGACTTGAACGTTATTAACCTGTACTACAATAATTATAAAAAAGAATTTGAAAAAAGAAAAAAAATAAAGCATTTCCATAAAACTAGCTAGCGGTTTGACATAAGTAATATTCCATATTTATTAATCCCCATCATAGAGGTAAAATTGACAGATGTGGTAACTATTTAAATGTTAAATGTAAGAAGACATAATCAAAGGGATAAAAAAGGGCTTCTCAATATAGGAGATGAAGTGAAGTCATAGATAAAGACAATGAAATAAGGAGAAAATATGCTCAATTTTTAATAAGAATAGTTTGTAGTGTCACTTGGACTTTTAGACAATAATATCTTTCAGAAATTTTCAGTCAGCTCTAGATCTCAGGGAATAGGCCATGATTGGAGAAATATATTTGAAATTATCTACTGAAATATGCTAGTTTGAATGACTGAAATTACCAAGAGAAAGTGTGTAGGGAGATAAAATCATGAGAAAGAAATATGCTGAGGGATTAAGATGAGGATGAGGAGCCTAGGAACAAAGCAGAAAGGAAAGATGTAAGAGGAGATCCATGAGAGTGCAGTATTAAGGGTATCAAACAGAAGAGCAGTGGGCAGTAGTTCAAAGATGAAGGTGAATGAGGATTTAAATAAGTGAGTTGGTTTTGGGACAGAGTCATTTGTTATTTATTGAGAATATATTTCAATAGATTTGTAAGAACTAAAGTAAGATTGAAGGTGGATGAAAGAGTGGATATTTATGATATCTATTTGGTACCATTCTGTTTTAAATATTGCGAAAGAAGTAAATGATATAGTCTTTGTCATTACAAGTGTGTGTATACATACATAAATACATGTGTGTATGCGTATATGTGTATGCATGTATATATGAGTATATACATATGTAATTGTGTGTGTTTGTGTGTATATATACGTGTGCATGCACGTGTGTGTTTGTACACACATATGTATGTATAGGTGTGCATGTGTATATTCTTATTTGAAATAGAAGGTAATAAAGAAGACAATTGTCCCAATATAATAATGATGCACATTAATATGACAATTTAAGATTTATGGCACAAGTTGTTTACATTAGGTCCTAAAATCTTATTAGAAACCCACGGGATAGCCGGTAATGTAAGTTTCATTATCCCAGTTTTATAGAAGAGGATACTGAACTTCAGAGTCTTTAAGCAATCAAGATCCTATAGTCATTGAAAGATAGATCTGAAATGAATTCAGGTCTTTAGTTTTAACTTCAAGACTTTCTTCTCTAAAATAAATGGTCTTTGTCTGGCACTGTGATTGTTTTGGTTCAGTGAACACTGTTCGAAAGCTCCCTCTATCAATGCATGTAAACAATTGTTATCCAAGTTATAGTTCCAGAAGATTCATCTGTCAGAGGTTTATAAGATGGATTGGAGAGGGAAAGAGAGATGACAGGGGAAACTACTTTAGTAGCATAGATGTGAAGTGATGAGATACTGGATCAGGGTTCAGAAAGTAAGAGCACTGAGGGATGAACAAATATGAAAGACACTTTAAAGAGACTTAGTAAATTTAAAATTCGTTGAGCATAAATATTGCCTATTTTTGTTTCCTTCATATCTCTCATGCAATGATTGTGAAGAAAAGGGAGTGAACCTGTGATTTGATTGCTATGAGGAGCTTCTAGGTAAGGAAATGCATGCTAACAATATAGGTGGATACCTTCTCTACATGATACAAAGATTTGCCTGGAGAACTGAGGGGTTAGGTTTCTTGATCAGGGTAACATAGCTAGAATGTGTCACAGGCAGGACTTTGATCCAGATTTCTCTGGATTTCCAGGTAATGAAAGTAAAGGTAAATGCAGTGTTTTGAATAGTAGTGATTAAGAGAATGGTGATGCCATTCACAGAAGTGGGGATTGAGGAGGGGGATTATATTTACCAAGAATCAAAAACAAATGTGTTGTGCTGAAGTGGAAAGAGAATTGCCAAGATGGTAGAATAAAAGCAGGGACTTGTCAGATCTCTCCATTGAACACCTCCAAATACCTGTAAAAATGACTATAAACAAATTCCAGAGCAGGAGAACCTATAAAATGACAGGGTAAAGGAAATTTCTAGTCCAAGAAAACATGAAAGTTTGACAAGAAAGTTCTGTTTCACCAGTCTGAGCACAATTCAGCATGGGCTGTATTGGCACAGACCTGGCCCTAACAAAACTTCAGCAGGTCTCCGGGTACTGTATCACTGACAGTTGTGGTAGATTCAAGACTTCCTAACCCGAAAATGATAAAGACAACTGAGAAGGTCAGTAGGAAATATCCATTAGGACCTGGGTGAGAGAGGAGCAGAGTGACTAAGGTAGTAGGCTGCAAGAATGGCTATTTCTGGAACTCTTGACCCACTAATGATGGCAAAATCAAGTGACTAATCAGACAAAAATTGCAATAATTTCTGCTGTCACTGAGACATGTTTGTCTGGATTTGCCTGTGCTTGAAATAGGCTCACAGCCCATGGTGGTAGTCCTGGGGTGAAGAGGATCACTGGAATGCAAAGCTTGTGGCAGTGGTGGAGAGGGATCTATCTCTCAGCTCTAAGGCAGAAAAGAGTGTTTGGGGTCATTCGCAGCCAGAACACAGGGCAACAGGGCATAAAACACCTGTCCTTTGATCATACAACATTGGAAAAACAGAAAACTTACACATCTCTAGAAATACCTCTGAAAAGAGTTTAATAAATCCCTAAAGCCTGGGGTAGCACTTCCTCCAGGAAGTCCTCCAGGACTCTGGAAGCAGAGTCCTACCTTAACAAAGAGTGAAGAAGTAAAGTAATTGACTGGGAAAAGGAGCAAACCATAAGGGGGTAAACAGACTATAAAATCTTACTTTGCTGACAAGGAAGATCAAAATATAAAACCAGAAGAAGGCAACAAAATCAAAGCTCCTTCATCCAAAGCCTCCAAGAAAAATATGAATTTGCCTCAGGCCACAGAAGAGCACAAAAAGGATTTTGAAAATCAAGTAAGAGAATTAGAAGAAAAATGGGAAGAGAAATGAGAGTGATGCAAGAAAAATATGAAAAGCAAGTCAACAACTTGGTAAAGGAGACTTAAAAATACTGAAGAAAATATTACCTTAAAAAATAGATTCACCGAAAGGACAAAAGAAGTTAAAAGTCAGTGACAAAAATGCCTTTTAAAACAGAATTGGCTAAATGGAAAAGTAATTCCAAAAACTCATTGAGGAAAATAATTCCTTAAAAATTAGAAGGAAGGAAAAGGGAGCTAATAACTGTATATGAGAAATCAAGAACTTGCACAACACAACCAAAAGAATGAAACAAAGAAGACAATATGAATAATCTCATTGGAGAAAACACTGGCTTAGAATATAGATAAAAGATATATATATATATATATCCCTTATTTATTTTTACATTTCAACTTCATGTCCATAAGATTTTGAGTTTCAAATTTTCTTTCCTTTTCTCCTCTCCCCCATCCCTAAACCCCTTGCATTATGATTGCCCTTTCCCTGAATCTGCTCTCCCTTCTATCACACCCCTCTTTTCCCTTATCCTCATATTCTCTCTTTTCTTGTAGGGCAAGATAGATTTCTATACTTCATTACCAGCATTTCTTATTTCCCAGTTGCATGGAAAAGCAATTCTCAACATTCATTCCTTCAACTTTGAGTTCCAAGTTGTCTCCCTTCCCCCCTTCCTACCTATCCTCAATGAGAAGGTAAGCAATAAAATATAGCTATGTATGTGTAGTTTTACTGAAGATTTCCATAACAGTCATTTTGTGAAAGACTAATTACAATTCTCTCCAACCTATCGTGCCCCCTATTTATTCTATTCTTTCTTTAGACTTTGTCCCTCCCCTAAAGTGATTAATTCTTATTATTCCCTCCTCCCTTTTGCCTTCCCTTCTATCATCAACTACCCCCTACTTATCCCCTTTTCCCCTACTTTCTTGTAGTGTAAGAAAGATTTTCATACCAAATTAAGTAAGGATGTTATTCCTTCATTAAGGCAAATGTGATGAGAGTAAGCTTCACTTTTTCCTTCTCACCATTGCCCTTTGGCCCTCCATTGGAAAAGCTTTTTCTTGCCTCTTTTATGAGAGATAATTTAGCCCTTCCATTTCTCCATTTCTACTCACAATATATTCCACTCTTACCCTTAAATTTTATTCTTTAGATGTAATTTCTTCCAATTCAACTAACGTTGTGCCCTCTCTCTTTATCTGTGTGTGTGTATGTATGCATAATCCCCCAAAGTACGCAAATATTGATAAAAATTTCAAGAGCTATACATAGTATCTTTCCATGTAAAATGCAAGAAGTTCAACTTCAATAAGTCCCTTATGATTTCTTTTTCCTGTTTACTTTCTCATATTTCTCTTGATTCTTGCGTTTGAAAGTTAAATTTTCTTTTTTTTTTTTCGGTAGTATTTATCATACGGGTTTTCTTTTTTTTCATTCATAAATTTATTTATTTAACTTTTTACATTCATTTTCACAAGATCTTGGGTTCCAAAATTTTCTCCCCATTTGTCCCCTCCCCCCTCCCCAATACACTGAGCATTCTAATTACGCATATCACCAACCTGCCAGCTCTTCTTTCATCCCTCCTATCCCTTACTCCATCTTCTCTTTTGTCCTGTAGGGCCAGATAACTTTCTATTCCCGATTACCTGTATTTCTTATTTCCCAGTAGAAAGAACTATACTCAACAGTTGTTCCTCAAACTTTGAGTTCCAACTTCTCCCCATGCTTCACTCCTCACCCATTTCCTTTGGGAAGGCAGGAAATTCAATATAGGCCATATCTGTGTAGTTTTGCAAGTGACTTACATAATCGTCCTGTTCTGTAAGACTAACTATATTTCCCTCCACCCTATCCTGCCCCCCCGTTGGTGCTATTCTCTCTTTTGATCCTGTCCCTCCCCAAGAGGGTTGACTTCAAATTTCTCCCTCCTCCCATTACCCTCCCTTCCATCATCCCCCCCAACCTGCTTATCTCATTTTCCCCCACTTTTCTGTATTGTAAGATAGGTTTTAATACCAAAATAAGTGTGCATTATATTCCTTCCTTTAGTCGAATGTGATGAGAGTAAACTTCATGTTTTTTTCCCCGCTCTCCTCTTTTTCCCTCTACTAAAAATCTCCTACTTGCCTCTTCTATGAGAGATAATTTACCCCATTCCTTTTCACCCTCTCACCTCAACACTACATTTCTCTCTCACTGTTTACCTCGATTTCTTTTAAGATATGATCCCATCCTATTCAATTCAGTCTGTGCTCTCTGCCTGTGTGTGTGTGTGCATGTGCGTATGCGTGTGTGCGTGCACACCTGTACGTGTGTGTGAATGTGTGTGTGTGTAATACCACCAACTACCCAGATACTGAAAAATTTCAAGTGTTACAAATATTGTCTTTCCATATAGGAATGTAAACAGTTCAACTTTGGTAAGTCCCTTATGACTTCTCCTTGCTGTTTACTTTTTCATGCTTCTTCTCATTCATGTGTTTGAAAGTCAAATTTTCTTTTCAGCTCTGGTCTTTTCATCAAGTATGCTTGAAAGTGGGGGGGCGGAGCCAAGATGGTGGAGTAGAAAGACTAACATATGCTAGCTCAGAAACCACGGCCCATGGATTTCCTCTAAAAAGAACTCCCAACAAATTCTGGAACAGTGTAAGCCTCACAACAACACAATGAAGGACATTTCCGTTCCAGAGAGCCCTGAAAAACCAACCTCAAAGGTCTATCGCACACCACATGGGAGCAGAGGCCTCCCCTGTCCTGTCCTGGCCACGCGGCACTGAGAGGAGTGATCAAATCAGAGCAGGCTTCAAGGACGGAAACTCCAGTGGCCACGAAGGTCCCTCCACACACAGACTCACAGGTCAGTGAGAGAGTCAGGCTGAGAGGGGAGTGGGGTGTTTCCAGGACGCAGGCCCCCTTGGGAGGCAGTGGCAGGAGGCAGAGGCAGTGGCAGGAACAGAGGCAGCGGGAGGACAGAGGCTCCCTGAGCAGGCAGGAGCTTGGCAGCAGCTCCCTTACAAAACGTCACTGCATAAACACCATGAGGGAACTGAGCCTGGGAGGCGGCCCTGCCTCCACCTGAGAACCCCAAATAGCAGCCAGACCTGCCTCCAAAAGCCCTGAGCCTGGGGAGCAGCATTGGAATCTCAGACACCAAGCACTACCTCGGCAGACCTAGCCCGAGGGTGGAGAGGACTTCCAGAAATTAAGTAACTGGCTGTGAAAATGCCCAGAAAAGGGGAAAAAAAGAAACCATAGAAGGTTATTTTCTTGGTGACCAAATGATTTCAAACTTCCTCTCTGACGAAAAAGAAAACTGCTTACCATCAGGTAAAGACATAAGAGTCAAGGCCTCTGTATCCCAAATATCTGAAATAGATATCCAGTGGGCTCAGGCCATGGAAGCGCTCAAAAAGGATTTTGAAAATCAAGTTAGACAAGTGGAGGAAAAACTGGGAAAAGAAATGGGAGATATGGAAGAAAAGCATGAAAAACGGATCAATACTTTAATAAAGAAGACCCCAAAAAATGCTGAAGAACATAACACCTTGAAAAATAGGCTAACTCAATTGGCAAAAGAGGTTAAAAAAGCCGTTGAGGAGAAGAATGCTTTCAAATGCAGAATTCCCCAAGTGGAAAAAGAGGTAAAAAAGCTCACTGAAGAAAATAGTTCTCTCAAAATTAGAATGGATCAGATGGAGGCCAATGACTTTCTGAGAAACGAAGAAATCACAAAACAAAAGCAAAAGAATGACAAAATGGAAGAGAATGTGAAATATCTCAATGGAAAAACAACTGACCTGGAAAATAGATCCAGGAGAGACAATTTAAAAAATTATGGGACTACCTGAAAGCCATGATCAAAAAAAGAGCCTAGACATCATTCTTCATGAAATTATCAAGGAAAACTG
>JAQQSK010017620.1:0-10066 GCA_028658325.1 Potorous gilbertii | reverse complement strand
ATCTCCCATACTAGTTGCCCTGAAATTACCTTGTATTTACTTTGTACTTTTTGTATATTAATGTGCATACATAATGTTTCCCTGATAGAATATAAATGAAAGGAGGGACTTTTCACTTTTGTCTTTGTATCCCCAGCAATAAACATAGATACATAGTAGCATTAGGACAAATGTGTTAATAAATATGAACTAATTATTTAATTTAAATGCTTGATTATCACCTTCTTATTCCTGGAAAGGCCTCTCAATGCAACTCAAAATCACACTCATTCCTTTGGCTGTTAAATCACACAGTTGACTCTTTTCAAACTTCCAGTCCACTAAAACCTTACAGATTTTTTTCAGACAAATGGAGTTGTCCTTCCCAACAAGGTTTCCACCATTTTCCCCTTAGCAGCCAGTTCCTCCTTGCTAGTGAGGGGGTCAATCCAGATGGTAAGTTCCTGTTGTTGGTTCTCAAGTCTTTTGAAGTATGATTAAGACAAATCAATAAATCAATAAATTTCCCCCTTGCTAGTTGTAAGGGCAAGCAAAGTAGGATCTTTTGCTGTTTTTATTTTAGTATAATCAAGTGCCTCTTATTGATCTTCCCCACTCATTAATGGACCTGGGAAGATTTGTAAGAAGGCCCACGCATTTTGTTAATGAGGCATTGGTTGTCAAGGATTGTGATGCCCCTGAAAAATGTGTAAGTACTCTGAGGTGAGGTTTTACTTTAGGGCTTCATTTTTGGAAGAAGCTTTGTATGCCAGAGGAGCCTCTGGGCAGCCACTAAGGAGCCCTCCAGCTTTGAAAACCCAGATGTTGGTGCTTCCCTCTCTGATAGCTATGTATGTCCATCCAACAGTTGGATCTGTCTCTTGATCTATGATGTACTTATTGCTTATGTCAGACAGTTGAAAGCATGTCTGCTGACTTTGATTTCTCTGTATTTTCTCTGAAGTTCAAGGTACTGACTTGTTCCCCTCAACTAAGTGAATGATATATGTGCTTGATTAAAGTGATTGTTGACCCCTCAAAAGTTGCCTTTCCTTTTAGAAAAGCAGATCTAAGAAGCGTACAGCAAGCCCTCCCTGTGTATGTCAGGGTATTTGCTTTTACATTAGTGAGAGTCAAATTCAAAGTATAAGTTCCTCTTGTTGGTTCTCAAATCTGTTGAAGTATGAAATTATTAAGACAAATCAATAAATTATTAGGGCTCTGCTTGGGGTAGAGAGAGAGAGCTCCACCAAATGTCTGGTTAATTGAAATGCCTGTCACTACTATGTAGTACCTCTCTGTGCCAGACTTGAAATCTGTTCATTGAACTTAGCACTTTCTTCTTTCTGACCAGGTGGTCTGTAGTAATCTCTGTTCATCATATAGTTTTCTTTTCTGCTTCCATTGAGCTTCACTCAAATGCCCTCTACTCCAGAGAGGTTTCGTCTTTCTAGTTTCTGAATTTCCTCACATGAATATATACTTTTGACATTAAATGTTACTCCTCTTATTTTTATAGAATTTGGCTTTAAAAAAAAGGTTTCAAACCCATTTTCTAGTCATAGGTCTCATTCCACCAAGTCTCAATGAGATCAAATTTGTCTCATTGCACTAGGATTCCTAGTTCATATTTCTTATGAATCATACTTTTTTATTTGAATATTTTGTGTTCTTGCTGATTTGCCTATTTTTATTTTTGTAACATATAATTTATTTATTTTCAGTTCCTACTGTTCACTTCCACAAGAATTTGAATTCAAAATTTTCTCCCTATCTCTCCTCATCCCCCACCTCAGGACAGCATGCATCCCATCCACCCCTTATTCCAGTCTGTCCTCCCTTCTATTACCCACCCTTCTTCCATCCCCCTCTATTTTCCTGTAGGGCAAAATAGATTTCTATACTCCCGTGTCTGTATAGCTTAATTTCCAGTTGCATGCTGAAACAATTTTTGACATTCATTCTTAAAGCTTTGAGTTCCATATTCTCTCCCTCCCTTACCACCCACCCTCATTGAGAAAACAGGCAATTCAATATAGGTCATACATATGTAACAATGCAAAGCATTTCCATAATAGTTATGTTGTAAAAGACTAACCACATGTCCCTCTGTCCTGTCCTACTCTTGATTTATTCCATTATCTCCCTTGACCTGTCCTCCCATAGAAGTGCTTGCTTCTGATTATCCCTTTCCCCAATTTGCTGTCCCTTCTGTTATCTTCCCTCTCTTAGCTCTTTCTCCCTTGCCTTCCTACAGGGTAAAATAGATTTCCATATCCAATGTGTTATTCCTCCTTAAGACAAATCCCATGAGAGTAAGACTCACTTATTTTCTTTCATCTCCCTCTTCTTCCCCTCCATTGTAAAAGCTCTTTCTTCCCTCTTTTATGTGAGATGATTTGCTACATTCTACCTCTCCCTTTCTCTTACTCCTACAGTAAGTTTTATTCTTTTAGGTATTTTCTCTTCATATTCATCTCACCCTGTGCCTTCTGTCTATGTATACACACACACACACACACACACACACACACACACACCCATGTACATATACGTACATTATATAATATACACATACATACTCACACCCATGTACATATATATATATTCGCTCTAACTACCCTAATACTGAAAAAGATCTCATGAGTTACAAAGAACCTCTTTCCACATAGGAATGTAAATAGTTCAACTTTAATGAGTTCCTTAAGGCTCCTCTTTCCTGTTTACCTTTTCATGTTTCTCTTTATTCTTGTATTTGAAAGTCAAATTTTCTATTCAGCTCTGGTCTTTTCAACAAGAATGCTTGGAAGTCCTCTGTTTCATTGAAATTCTATTTTTTCCCCTGAATGAATCATACTTTTTAAAAAGTTTAATTAATTTGTTTTCAGTTTTCAACAATCACTTCCATTAGTCTTAAGTTTTCTCCCCCTCCTCTCCCCTTCCTCCTGGAGACAGCTTGTAATCTTATATGGGTTTTATACATACATTCTTATTAAACACATTTCACATTAGTCATGTTACATAGAAGAATTAAAACAAATGGGAGAAAACCAAAACAAAACAAGAGAAAATAGTCTGCTTCATTCTGCGATCCAATTCCATAGTTCTTTCTCTGCATGTGGATGGCATTTTGCCTCAACAGTCCTTTGGGAATGTTTTAGGTCCTTCTATTGCTGTGAAGGGCTAGTCTAACAGAAACAGTCCTTGCACACTGTGGCTTTTACTATGTATATAATGTTCTCCTGGTTCTGCTCATTTCACTCAGCATAAGTTCATATAAGTCTTTGTAGTGAACCATACTTTTTATATATTTGTATAAAGTAGTCTGAGGCCATTGACTTTATTATTTCCTTTTGGGGAATTTTGTCTTTTGTGAACTCTGAGTGTTTCAACTGCTATTTGTGTATGTCATTGCAGCTACTCTTTATGACAAGCTGGGGTCCAAGGTCTCTCGGGGGTCTGTAAGTAGTTTTCAGAGGGTTCATGATCTTAAACAGGGAAAATAACATCTTTATTTTTGCTAACTTTTATAAAAAAAAAAATAACATTTCATGGTTATCTTCTGTTTCTTACATATTAGTTATCCTAAGTATTCCCTCCTTCTTCCCCTCCCAGAAATCCAGTGCATAAGACTGGAATCTATATCTCTTAACTCTCAGGCCATTGCTTTTTCCGTGTAGCAGAAAGCAGACTTTCGGGTTCAGTCATTTCTATGATCTATTTTTAAAGCTGGAAGGAATTTTAGAAGCAAGCTTAGTCCAACACCCTCATTATAGATGATGAAGAAGAAAGAAGTGACACACCTAGGATCACTGAGGTAGAAAGGAGCAGAACAAGGATTCCCATTCAGCTTCTAAAACCACTTTGTACTACAGCAGTAGTGTTAAAAATCACTCTCGCAGGCTTAGCTGAGTGTCACTGGTCCAGTCACATAGGTGAGCACATCACTAGCTTCATTAGCATTAGAAATAGTAGCTGAAAATTGAGGCAACTACTCTCTGAGGCGTGGAGATTTTCACTTTGTTGATAGTAAAGAGGGCTAAGGTTTCCTTTAAAGCAAACCTGGGAGCTGGACTGGAAGAGTGTGGTAAAAGAGGGCATGAAGGGGCACATTTGCTTTTGGTCACACAGCTGCTGAATGAAAAATCCAGACGGAAACCGGCACAGCATCCACTTTGCTGTGCACGTAATGTATGCTAGAAAGAAGTCAGATAATACAGCCTAATCCACCCAATTTGTGCCTTTGATGTGAGCTTAGGCATTATTTCTTGCATTTTATTTCATCATTAAATTAATTTGAGCTGGGGGCCAGCACACATTAATTACCTAGCATGACGAACCCCCAGGTCAGCTGATTTTCCTAGGTTACATCTGCAGCAAGGCAGCTGGGTTTATTAGAAAAGTTAAGGCCAGTAGGTTAATATCATGCCTCCCAGTATCAATCTGTGGTGCTTTAAAACGTGTTTAGGGTCCAAATGTGGAAATTAAAAACTACTCTCTCAAGTGTGTGATTTAGGCTGAAAATGTGATAGACCAAGGACTATCGTGGCAAGTTGCAGTGTGTATCTTAACTTCATTATCATTTACTCCACATTTTCAAATCACTATGTCATGATAGCAACGAAGATGGCCAGCATTGTGTTTGTGGGAAATCTATGCCATCCTAAGAGCCTATAATGTTCTGGAGGGTTAAACTGGGGCTAAAGAGGAGGATGTATTCTTCAGGTCAATAATCAAATCAAATTTGTAGGTAAATGAAGCCAAGACCTCTTTCTCCTCCAAGAAAAGATGTGATTTAAGATGGTAGTTTCTAACAAGGACCATCTCAGTAAGAGAAAGAGGCAGAGAGATAGAACTAGACGCAAAGATAGAAATAGAAAGACAGAAGCAAAGAGATGAAGAAAAACAGGAGAGAACATTTGTGTTCCTGGTAGCCCATACAAATTTGTAAAATTTGTTAGGTGGCTTGGTACACATATTTTTCTGAACATGTTACTTCAGATTAGACAGCCTAATGAAGCAGAGCTGGTTGTGGTGCTTCTTCCTGTTTGTGACACTCTGCTTGTCCCCAGAGTCTTTTCCTTCTGCCTCCTTCGCTCCTTCCTTTGAGGTTTTTTTTCCAGTCTGCTGTCTGGTTGTAGCTTGCTGTTACTTCTGTCCTCTTCTATTTTTGAAAGCCTTCCTCCCCCTCAGCTGTACATTGCCTCATAGACCTTTCTCCTTTAGGCCTTCCCTGGAGGGACATGATCAGGGCCAGTATCTCACTGGGGCAAGAAAGAACTCAGTGCCTTGAGAGCAGAGAGTGATGGTAAAATCTGTCTGTCTCCATAGGAAAGGAAGGCTAGGGATCATGGATTATAAGTGCCTGCTTCCATCATGACAGCCAGTGTCCTCCCTTGCCATCTTCACCCTTTCCCCCCAAGGTATGTTTTACTTCCCTCCTTCATCGTGATGTCAGTCTAGCCCCAGAAGCCACATGTCATTTCATGTTAGACACTGACTCTTCCTTTCTAGTAGTTCAGAACCAAGTTATCTCTTTTCTTCCAGAAAACAATCACCCCCTTTGCACTCTCTCCAGGATTGCTCTATGAATCCTAAGGATACAATTGGTTCTCATTTCTGACATACCATCTTGGCCTATTTCAACGTTAAATTTCCCCCCTGAAGATGATGAAATAGGCCATTACTAAGTCTCTGGAGATGGGGATGGCACAGCTTTACCAGGCATCTCCTTCTGTTTGGAGACAATTTGTATTGTGAGCTCTTCCTTAAATTGAGCTGAATTATGTCTTCCTGCAACCTCCTCCTGTCACTCATAATTCCTCCCTGAGAGGCAATGCAGAATGAATAATATGTGGCTCCTAAATCTTCTCTTCTCTTAACGAAACCTTTCCCCATTCTTCCAACTGTTTTCCGTAGACCATGAGAACAGATTGAGAACAGATTCCTCGCCATCCTGACTCGCCCTTTTCTGAATATGATTTATGTGTCAACATCTCTTTTTAAAATGTGCCACTTGGGGGCAACTAGGTGACACAGTATGTACAGCACCTGCCCTGAAGTCAGGAGGACCTGTGTTCAAATGTGGACTCAGACTCAGTCATTTAACCCCAATTGTCTCCAAAATAAAATTAAATGTGCAACATTCAACACCAGTCCAACCAGTGCCAGAGCTGTAACTAGTAATTTTTGCATCTGGAGCAAGTACCATAAACCCCACACAGGGCAAGTTGCATGAAGTGAGTCTCCAGTTAAGAGGTGGGGCAGAATGGAGTGGTGGATGAGTGAGGAGTTAGAAAAAGAACTCTTCCCAGAGCATCTTTAGCTAACTTAATACTTTAATACATGATTCTTGTACAAGAGTCACACGAAGGCAAGTTATGGCACTTGCCCAGAACCAGGATGCATTAAAGACAGGACTTAAACCCAGATCTTCCTGATTCCCCAAACAAGTTCTCCATCCACTTTGGCACACTGGCTCTTCAGAAGCTGGTCTGAATTAGTAGAGAGAGTTCCCTAATACCAGTGAAATAGAATCTAAAAATATTTATTCCTAACTAGTGGTTAAGCTCTGTTGTTTCTCTGTCAGCAAAGGAATGCAAATTGTCAGCAACCTCTTGAAGCCTCATTTATACTGTCCTAGTTACAGCTCTAAGTAACATAGATAAGAGGACCAGGTCTAGAGTCAGAAAGACCCAAGTTCATATCCAGCCTCAGACACGTACTAGCTGTGTGACCCTGGGCAAGTCACTTGACCTCTATTTACCTTAATTTATTACAGAAGGAAATGGCAAACCAGTATCTTTGCCAAGAAAACCTTAAATGGGGTCACAATGAGTCAGCTGTAACTGAAATAACTAAACAACGTTACAACTCTGACCAGGGTAGAAAGCAGTGCGACTATCACTGTCTTTTTTTTTTTTTTTTCAAATAGTTAATCCCATGTCCCAAAACATATATAAAGAAAAAAACTTAGTCCTCTTCTCTAAATGCAAGAAAGTATGATTATCAAGGTGTGTTTGGTGAATGGTTCTTATCTGTCAGAGTGAACAGAAAGGCAAGCGTGATTTCATGGGTAAAAATAAGAGTGCTTTCTGTTTGTACGGCGCTTAAATAGTTTGAAGCGTTTTTTGTGTGCACGATTGTGTTTAATCCTCAGGCACACCTGGGCCAAGCTTATCCACTGTACCTTTCAGCCTGTGAAAAGTGCTGGCTCATAACCCATGAGGCTTCCTTCTTCCTTCTCCCCTCACTTCTATCTTAACTTGATGGCATTCCCCCAATGTCATCAAGGAAAGGCTTTATTTCCACTCAGCGCAGGCCTCGTCTCTGCTCCAGTCTTAGGTGGCCACTTCTCTTCCTCACAGAACCACGGAATGTTAGTGTTGCAAGGAACCTCAGCCGTTTAGTCTAACCCATACCTGAAAAGGGATTCCCTTACAACCTGATTGACAAGTGGTCATATAGTCTCTGCTTGAAGGCTTCCAGTAAGGCAACCCGGTACGTTCCAAGGCAGCCCACTGCAATTACAAAGTACTCTGTTAAGGAGATTTTCTTAACATGAAACAAATTTGTCTCTTTGCAACTTTTCATTCATTGCTCCTAGCTCTGTTCTCTGGGACTAAAGTTGAATCCTCCTTCCATACGACAGCTCTTAAAATGCTTGTGGTTTTCTCCTTTGTTCTTGAAGAGGACCATGATATCAGGGAATATATGCCATGACATGTAAGAGAATTGGATTTAAGTGAGGGAGGGTTGTACAAAGTCACCAGCCTCACTTTCTCCTCTGGAGTCATCTGAGTCCAGTGACCAGATATAGATCCAGTATGTCTGGGAATGGCCTAGGATGCAGTGTGGGACCTTGGTCTTTTCAAGCTAAGCATTTAAAATGCTTAAAGACAGGTATCACAACCCCTAGAGTCTTCTTTTCTCCAGGCTGAACCATCCCTAGTTCTTTAACCAGGCCTGGACTTGCATGGGCAATCCCCAGATTGCCCAACATGGAATCTTCCTATTCCCTCTACTCCATGGGTAGGAGCAGCCTCCTTTTGTTGACTGAGTGCCTGGAAAGGTTGTGTCTTTAAAACTGGACAGACTGAGAGTTTCTGGGGGTTTGTTCTCCTCTCTTTTTCCATTACTCTCTCTCTCTCTCTCTCTCTCTTTTATTTTATTGTATTTAAATTTATTCTGTAGTCTCTTTCTTGTACATTCTTTCCTGCTGTTTCCAGAAGTGAAGATCACAGTTCACCCATAACGTAGGTACCCCAAATTGAACCAGGAGAAAGGAATACCTTTTCCCACTCTCTATTTTACCCCATCTCCAAGAAATGGATTTGGGGTTTCTAATCTGTATTGTTTGTCCTTTCAGGAGCTGGCAGTCATTCCCCAATGACCTGGGAATTTGGGCCATGGTTTCTAGCAGGCTATTTCAGTCAGCTAGCTTGGCAGGGGAGCCTGGAGGAGGCAGAACGCCTGGGACTCCAGCCTCAGGGAAGTTTGACGTTGAAACTGGGACTGTATGCTCTATAAGAACTAAGTTATGAACCTAATCCTCATTCCCTCTCCAGAGATGGACACAGAAGATTAAATCCCATATATTGAAGAAATAAGTTTGTATATTTGTGATTATACTTTTTGAAGTAATTTTTTTTTTATAAAAGCTAGTCTGTTTGTGATTAAATGAAACTGGGGTACAAGAAACACATTCTTACAATTGAACACCATTAATGGAGGCTGGAGTCATTTGTAGGAAGACTAGATACCCTAATCCCCCTTGAGGTTATCAGAGTATCCTGAGGAGGAATGATATGTAACCTGCCTGGTCTTTGAGCAGTGAGGATCAACATGCCAGCACTATGCTTGTATAATGAAAACTCCAAGCTCTTCCCCAGCCTGATTTCCTTCCTCTGGACATATTTCAGATTATTCATGTCCTTTCCAAAATGTAATGCTCAGAACTGAAGATGATATTCCAGTTGTGCCATGACCAGGACAGGATACAAGGGGACCCATTGCTTCTTTATTCCTGAAAGTCATTTTTCTCATCTTCCAAAAGACACCGAAGTCCCAATGAAACAAGATGGGAAGTTTGGGAATTTATTTTTAAAAGGCATTATCTCTCTGTTGCTTTAGTTAACTTACTACCAAGATTTAGGAAAAGAATCTCCAATATCCTTCTTGAGAGAAAAAGAACTAGTCCCCTAATATTTCTTTATCTCATGGTGATTTCTCACCATTTTCTTAGATGCTCAAATGAGGGGTTGTATGGGGCAGGAAGGGAATCTCCTGACCCTCCCTATAGCCTTCTGCCTCAGAAATCCAGGGACTCTGGCAATGATCTGGATCCTTCATGTGTAGTTCCCTGTAGCATACAATGACACATGTGAAAATCATGCTCCAGGGACAACCCTGGGTACCAACCCAGGCATAGAGTGCTGGACTTGGAGTCATGAAGACCTGAGTTCAGATTCTGCCTCATTCACTTTTTAGACATATGACCCTGGGCAGGTCACTTAACCTCTGCCTCACTTTCCTTTTCTGTAAAGTGGGGATAACAATAGCCCCTACCTCCCAGGGTTGTTGTGAAGCTCAAATGAGATGATATTTGTAAAGTGCTGTGCAACCCTTAAGGTGCTATATAAATGCTAGCTATCATCATTACATTTCCATCATGTTAATACCCAGCCCAACAGATCTTCCTTGCATTTGCCCTTTTTTTGTTGTTGTTTGTCGGAATGAGAATGCATTGAACAGTGATCTTTCAATTCAATGTATTCAAAGAAGTTTTGCCACCAGCTTTTGCCCCCTAAGTCTTCCTGCCTGTCATCTTAGTCTTTTTATCCATTTAGTGGGTTCATTTTCAGCAGATGTTCCATACTGTTGCTGCATTTGTTTCCAACTTCCAACTTGCCTTTCCTGAAGCAGGACTTTCTTATGTAGGCTGAGAAAAATAGGTTTTATTTCTTGCCAGTTTTCAGATCCTGTAGCTGAAAGGTTTTGGTGTTGTCATCATTGATGTTTTATCACTATTCTCGTTGGAGTTTCCCTTCCTCCTTCTCTGGGGACCTTGACATTCCCCCAGACCACA
>JAQQSK010017619.1:0-10066 GCA_028658325.1 Potorous gilbertii | reverse complement strand
GGGGATGATGGAAGGGAGGGCAATGGGAGGAGGGAGCAATTTGAAGTCAACACTCTTGGGGAGGGACAGGATCAAAAGAGAGAATAGCAACATTTGGGGGCAGGATAGGATGGAGGGAAATATAGTCAGTCTAACACAACACGACTATTATGGAAGTCATTTGCAAAACTACACAGATATGGCCTATATTGAATTGCCTGCCTTCCCAAAGGGAATGGGTGGGGAGGGAGGGATGGGGAGAAGTTGGAACTCAAAGTTTTAGGAACAAGTGCTGAGTATTGTTCTTGCTACTAGGAGATAAGAAATACAGGTAATGGGGAATAGAAAGCGATCTGGCCCTACAGGACAAAAGAGAAGATGGGGTAAGGGAAGGGAGGGATGAAAGAAGAGAGGGCGGATGCGTGATAGGGGAAATTAGAATGCTTGGTGTATTGGGGAGGGGGTAGGGGACAAATGGGGAGAAAATTTTGGAACCCCAAATCTTTTGAAAATGAATGTAAAAAGTTAAATAAATTTATATAAAATGAAAAATAAAAAATAAAGTTAAGGGATGAGAGAGGATTGTAATAAGAGAAAGGAAAAAGGTGGAATGGGGTAAATATCTCAAATAAAAGAGGCAAGAAAAAGCTTTTACAGTAGATGGGAAGAGGGAGGAGGTGAGAGGGAAAAAGCAAAGTTTACTCTCATCACATTTGGCTTAAAGAGGGAATAACATGCACACTCAATTGGGTATGGAAATCTATCTTGCCCTACAGGAAAGTAGGGGGGAAAGTGATAAGAGGGGAGGAGTGATAGAATGGAGGGCAGATTCAGGGACTGAGTATTCAGAAGCAAAACACTTTTAATGAGACACAGTCGAAAGGAAGAAAATGGAATAGAATAAGCAGCAGACAGGGAAAGGATGGAGGGAAATATATTTATTCTTTCACAACATGACTAATATGGAAGTGTCTTTCATGATTATGTATGTATAACCTATAAAATTGCCTTCTCAGTGATTTCGGGGGGGAGACAGAGAAAGAGAGAGAAGAAAATTAGACAGAGGGAAAGAGTGATCATAGCTGTGAATGTGAATGGGATGAGCTCACTCATAAAATGAAAGCAGATGGCAGAACAGATTAGAAACCAGAATCCAACAATATGTTTATAAGAGACACCATTGAAACAGAAAAACAAACACTGAATTAAAATAAATGTCTGGTGCTGAATCAAATATACATCAGTTAAAAAAAGAGGCAAGATTAACAATCATCTCAGACAAAGCAAACACAAAAACAGATTTAATTACAAGAAATAATTAGGGAAACTACATTATCCTAAAAGGTACCATGGACAATGTAGTAATATAAAAATATTTAGAGTAAGCTTCCCTGATAAAGGCTCATTTTTTTCTTTCCCCCCCCATGATAGCATGTCAAGACAACTTTTGGCATTCATTTTTACAAAATTTTGAGTTTCAAATTTTTCTCCATCCCTCCCTCTCCTCTCTATTTCTGAAAATAGTAGGCAATTTGATGGAGGTTATTCATATGCTATCATATAAAATGTATTTCCATATTAGTCTCAGTTGTGAAAGAAGAAAAAGATCAAAAGGAAATAAAAATGTGAAAAATAATCAAGTAAGTTAAAAAATATGATTCCTGGGAATCAGATGTCTAACACTCTTTTCTCAGATATCATAGAGGGTCATGAATATCTAGTGTTGTGAGCCTCAAAGATCTAGGTGGCTTAATTACAAAACATGTAAGTCAGTACAAGAACCTGGGATGAAATCTAGAAATGCCAAAAAGTTCAGCAAGAGGTAGAACTTGACCCTGGCATAAAACTTCAAATCTGTAACTAAAACTGGAGAGGTGAATACATCAAAGTTAGCATCAATCAGTATAAAAAACTATTGCAAATCTAGAGACAGAAATTGAAAGAGATAAAATGTATTTATGACTAGGACTGTATTAAGATTATTTTAAAAATGAGATAAAAGTTTAGATTAAAGTATTATATGTAAAAAAGAATGTGGCAAATCTTATCTAAGAAATGGACTTCCTGAAAAATAGTATAGATCAAACAGAAATCAATGATACTATGAGACAGCAAAAAATAATAAAATTAAAAGCTTGGCAAAGAAAATAAAAGAAATTGTAATATATCTGATATTCAAAATAACATATCTAGAAAAAAAGGTAATTAGAAATAATTTAAGAATCATTGACTTCTTTAAAAACTTGGACAAAAAAACACTTGAACTCTATATTTCAAGTAATCATAAATAAAAACTTCAAAGAACTATTAGAACAAAAGGGTAAAATAAAGATAGAATCCATTGATCACCCCCTGAAAAGAATCCCAAAAGGACAAGTTCCAGCAATGTCATAGCCAAAATCTAAAGTTCCCTTATCAAAGAAAAAGTACATAAAGAGTCAAAGTACCAAGAAAGATCATATAAAACCTAGCAACTTTTACCAAAAAATGAATGGAAATCTTAGAATACAATATTTAGAAAGATAGCTAGGCTTACAAACAAAAATTAACTTGTCTTGCAAAGCTGAGAGTAATCCTATAGTGGGGAAAAACACTTTTAATGGGATAGAGGCCTTTCTACCATTCATTTCTAATGTAAATACCAGAGATGAGTAGAATCTTCAAAATATAAAGAGAAGCCCAAAGAAACCTGGACAGATAAATTTATTTAAGAAATTTTATTTAAGAATTTTGGTGATGCAATGCTAATAAAGGGGAAAATTTTTTAAAAAAAAGGTGTTCTTTCAAAACTTCAATGTCTTCAAAGGTTATTGAAGAAATTAAATAAGACAAACAGAGGACCTGGGTTAGACAGATTTTTGTGTGAGGGTTTCATGGGAAGAATAAGTTGAAGGTGAAGGGAGGAACACTGTAGAATAAGAGAGGAAAAAAGGGGTAGAACTTTGTAATTCTTATAACTCAGCTTCATGAGAATAATTTTCAAGCATGGAAAAAGGGTCGAGGGAATTGCTATCAGATGGCAGACAAAGTTGAAAATGAACATAAATATATACAAAATTTGGTATAGAAATGCACCCAATGGGAAGTAAGTAAGGTTACAGAACGCTTGTGTAGGATGATAAACAATAATGACAATACTCACCATGGAAGATGATAAAAGTGAGGGATTCATCACAAGGTGAGTGAATTTCTTGATCCTTGAAGAGGGATTAAAAGGCAAAAGGAGGAAGAAAAGAAATTAACTAGAATGTAAGGATGGGGTACCTTAGAATCTTTCTATGTCTGCCTACAAAATCTGCACCTGAGAAGCCAAGTGAGCCCCAAGCCCTCTTCACCTCCTTAGTCCCTCAACCTCCTGACAGGGGCTCTCAACCTGACGCCTCCAAAAACAGCTACAATGGAAAAGCATATGGAGTGGATCTCCCTTCTTCTCCCCGCTCCTTTCCAGCAGCCTGGCCCAGGGTTTATTTCTGAAGACCTATTTGTCTCCTCTCCTACCTATTCTATTATATGTAATATAGGATTTACATTTATTTTCTTTTTCTTCTTTCTTTTCTCACTACACTATCTCTACGTTCAAGATTATGAAACTTTACTGTAGCCTTTGGCCTTCCTCTTCCTGCTCACCTCGTTGATGGAAAGCGCTTGGAGGAGAGTCGACTAAACAAATTGTGGCATGTGAATGTAATAGAATAAAAACTGACAAAAGAACTGATTTCAGAGAATCCTGGGTAGTGTGAACTGACTCAGAGGGAAATTAGTAGAAAGAAAGAGAAAAAATTACTCATGTACAGCCACAACTGTTAAGAAAAACAGTTTTCAAAGACTTGAGAACACTGGTCAATGCAATGACCAATTATATCCACAGAGGACCTATGATGAGGACCATATTCCCACAGATGCTTAACACAGAGGCAATGCCATAAGAGGTAGACATATCTTTTTTGCAAATGGCTATTATCAATTTCTTTGTTTGAATATGTTCATTTATTATAAAGGTTGTTCCCTCTTCATTTCTCTTTCTGAATCAAATAAAAAACAAAAAACTAGGAGATTATTAATATGATGAACATCATCTGTGAATCCTGGCATCCCAAAGTATGAGGATAAGGGATGATGCGAAGAGGAAATCGCTGAACCTAGTATGAAAATACTGAATAAAAGATAATTAACTTAGGGTTCGCATGTTTCGGCAACCAGGATATGGACAAAGCAATATATTTATAGATATGCTAAGTCTCAGAAAAGAAGATAATATAGAAGGATGGTCTCAAATGAAAGGGGAAGAAGAAAGTGTTTTGTCTTCTCTTGACCATGTATATTAGGGAACATGAACAAAGGATCACCACATATCAGGATGGGATCTAGTACTGGGAATTATTTCCTAAAGGTCCAAGACCATGTGAACACTAAAAACAGGAATGAAAAAAATGGTTAGGAAATTAAATTAGAGCCCGATTGTGATGGATTTTGAACAGTTTTGTCACAAATTAGTTATCCATTGCAGAATGAAAAGAAATATTTGAATGATCAAGTATGGATTTCAGTTGACTCACTGGGAGATAGGGGAAAGGAAGAATTCAAGGCAGAGATATGTCTGAATTGAACAAAGATGATAATACTAGGAAAAGTAGCAAAGGAAAGTTTATTTTTTCCTTACCAGAATATAGTTGCTCTAATTCAGAGGTATTGGGTAGCAGATTTTACTTGACCAGCGTTTGGATCAATGAAGAATAATTTAATCAGATACCCCCACCCTTGAGAGGATAATTAAAAGTAATAATGTCCTAGGGCTACCAAATGGTCCATTCTCTCTCCACACATAAGACAACTTGAAGAGAGTGGGGTGGAATCTCAAATCCTAATCTTTAGGTTGCCTAACTAAGCATCACTAAAAGAAGGAAATCTCAAGATCAAGTTCTGAAGAATATCTGAAGACAAAAGATCAGAAGAAGAAACTCAAAAAATGTTTCAAAGGGTAGGAAGTCAATTAAGACATTTGAATGAGACACAGTTATAGAGTTCTAACTTATGCTGCAACATGTATTGCTTTCCCCCAAAATACACTGTATTGGGGAAAAAAACTCCACCCATGCTGTACCCAGTTAAACACAAACACAGAATATACACCAGTTAATTTATTTTTTTAAGAAATGTATTAAATTCTAACCATTTAAGTCATTGGGATATGTCATTCCCTTGATAATCTGACAGGTATTAACAGCTCAAATAAATCAGCTTCGACATCTTTACATAACAGGGTATTTAAGAATGAGCAGTCTCTATAGTTAGCATTATGAGGGCATATTAATCAAGAAAGATTAAGATACATCTACTTTCTCCATAGATAGTTTTCTCCCAAAAATATCAACTCAGAGAGAAGGGTCTTTTCCAGGCTTTTGTCCTGCAATCTCTTCCTCTTAGATGCTTTCTGTTGGATGTAGATCCACACTGATGGGTTTCTTTGAAATGTGTTTCCTTATATTTTTATCAGAAAGAATGGGTTTCACAAATTTGATAGATTATTTATTAAAGTCAGTCCTATGAAAGTTTTTTTTCTTTTTTGAATGTTTAACAATCACTCTCCTTTTGGATGCTCTTAGCATAAAAGAAGTCAAATTATAGAAGCAATGAATGAATCTTTTTTAAACCAATGCACCTTAGAAATCAGATTCAAGATTAAAATGGACTTAAACTAATATAAAAGTCTGCTTCATATTTACAACTATGGTGGAAATATGCTCCCACTGGAAAAGAAATGAGTTTAAATGATAAATATAAAGAATACAATATAGTACATCAATGTGAAATGTGAAATTAATATCTAGCTTATTTTACAGTTCATTAAACACAATGGCTTTTAATTATAATTTGTCCCTTAAAAGAAACAACAAAGATGTAGAGAATTTTTTAAAAATAATATTTCTCCTTAGAATGGTTGTTCCTATATGTGGTTGTGGGGGGTGATTCTTCAGTGTACATTTCCAGCAGTGGGATCTCTCAATTTAAAAAGTGTAAACATTTTAGTCACTTTCTTAGCACAATTCCAGATGCATAGCAAAAATTTGTAGAACGTTTTCCCTCACATCAAGTAAAATTTTACTGCTGCAGCCCTTTGCATTGCCCTTCGGTCAAGAATCTGAGGCTATATAGAGCAAGTGTAATCCCTCATGAATATGGCAGCCCTTCAAGTACAGTATAGTTGAAAATATCTACTGTCTCCTTTCCAAGTCTTATTCTTTACAAATTTAGTGTGCCGAAGTCACTTGCCTTTAATTGAGCATCCCTTAGTAACAGTCTCTCTTCAATACCAAATCTTTACATATGGTGTCCTCATCACCGTCATTTTTTTCCTGGAAAACGTTATAGGAGGAGAATATGCAGAGATCCTTCAGTCAATCATCAAGTACTTAATAAGTTCTAGATATGTTTTAGACGTGGTAATTGAAATAAAAACCCAAAATGAAATAGTTCCTATAGGAACTTTAAATAGGAAGTTTACACCCTATAGTAGGAGAAAATATGCTTGCTTATAAATAAGTACATACTAAATAATGTAAGGAAAGTTGGAAGAGGAGAAAAACTCATAGATGAGGGATTCATACAAGATTTCATTGTCTTCCCTCAAGGAAGGGAAGTAGATCTTGAGTTAAACCTTGAAACTAGGAATTCCAAGGGGTAGTGTTAAAGAAAGAGTGAATTTCAGACTTGGGGAATATCTCAAGCAAACATAAAGAGATAAAAAGTATAAGCTTGCATGTGAATAACTGCAAAAAGACCAGACTGGTTGATTGTAAAGTGTGTGAAGTGGAATAATGTTTAATAGGACTATAAAGGTAGGGAGTAGAAGAGGTGGAATTGGGTTTTAAAATGAAAGATAGAAAAGTTTGTATTTGATCCTAGAAGTAATAGGGAGCCACTGGAATTTATTGAGCAGGGGAGAAACATTGTCAGTTCTGTGCTTTAAGAATATTACTCTGTACAAAGAAATATATTATGTAATAATCTTCACAGTGTAAAGAATAAAATAATCTTTATAAAGAATGGATGATGAGGGAGTTATGAGGCAGAGAAACTAATTAGGATGCTTTTGAAATCGTGTAAGGGAGGTGGTTAGGTGGTGCAGTAAATAGAACACCACCTTCTGGAGTCAGGAGGACTTCAGTTCAAATCTGACCTCAAATACTTAGTAAAAATGTGACCTAGGCACATCATTAAACTCTGACTGCCTTAAAAAATAGAAAGAAAGAAATAGTACATGAGAGAAGTGATGGGAGCCTCATTTAGAGTGGAAGCCTTGTAAACGGAGAGAAAGGGAAAGAACTGATTGTATATGTCATTTGAGGCAGAATGAGGAGTTGAGGATGACATTAAGATTGTAAGCTTTGGTTCCTGGAAAGATGATAATACTATTAAAAAGTATACTTTAGTCCCAGTTATTGAGGTAAGACTCTCCAAATTTAGCTGTATGGTCCTTTAGATTATATACAGTCCTTTCATTATATACAGTTGACAATTGTTTTTTGAAATTCCTATCTTTGTAGCTTTTCTTGGAAGGTAGAACCCAACAGTATTTGTGCTCTATGGACACAAAATTGAGACCATGACACTACTTCCTTGCAGCAATGAGGAAGTAAGAAAGAAAGTCATGTGCATCTCAGGAATATTAATAATATTATGAAATGTAGCAGCAGCATGGTACGGTAGTCTTAGAGTTATGATAACTTGGGTTCAAGTCCTGCCTCCAATACACAAAAAGTGTGTGTCTCTCAGCAAATCATCTGTCCTCAGTTCCTGGCACTTCTTTAAGACATCAAGTTGTAAAAAATAAAAAAAAAATCAAGTTGTAGAACATTTGTAGGTCTGTATTGGTTGAAGAGATTTCCTCACCCAGATTCCCTAGAGGAAGGCAGGAAAGGATTGAGAAGGACAAGACAAGAGGATAGAGTTTCTTTTTTCTACTGATGTCTAGTGAGTGTGTATGTGTATGTGTATGTTTATGTATGTGTTGGAAGATGGTGGTGATGACATGTTACTACTTCCTGAAATCCCTAGTTTCCTGCAAGGGTCAGCTCAAATGCAATTTTATGCATTAACTTTTCTGATTACACTCTATCATTACTGCTACAACTCTCCCCTACCCCAACTTACTTTGTATATAAGTTTTAGGATATAATTTACTTATTTACATACATGTCTGTTACCCCAGTAGAATGTAATCTCTTTGAGGGCAATGACTAATGTCATCTTTGTCTTTGTAGCATCAGGCTTCAACATAGTAACTGGAAAATACAAGGTGCTTAAATATGCTTGTTGGTTTTAATTGAAATGACATGAATACATTCAACTTATGTCACATTTGTGGTTGAGAAGATCAGGTATATTTTGATTTTGTTTATCAAATTAAAACTCTAGCATCAAATGAAAATTTCAAAGTCTTGCGAATGGATCATGAAACTATATCTATATCTATCTATATATCCATACTTAGATCTATAAATAGATGTAGATATACATGTATATGTGTGTTACGTATATATGCTACACACATACATACATACACATATAAAATCATTAAGGCCCACATAACAATTTTATCTCCTATTCTTTCCATCTGTAGTAGTAAGCACCTCAACATACACAGCTTGGGGCTGCTATCACAGGTTCTTAGATATGCATTCATAAAAGGAAAGGCAACTTTGAGGGGTTAGCAATCACTTTAATCAAGCACATGTATCATTCTTTAACCAAGTACATATATGATTCAGATAGTTCAGAGTAAACACTCTGAATTTCAAAGAAAATACAGAGAAATTGAAAGATCAACAGACAGGTTTCCTCTGCCTGAATTCAATAGACAATTGGACCCCAAGTTTCTGACCATTGTTACTGGAGGGAAGAATGACATCTGGGCTCTCAAAGCCAGGGGGCCCTTAGCAGCTTCCCAGAGTCCTCATCTGGCCAAACCAATACTTACAGTCAGTAAGCCCCAAAGGAATCAATAGATATAGCTTCCTCTGCCTGACCATAATTCAACAGACAGGTACAGCTATCTGACTATAGTTACCAGAGGGAAGAATAACATATGGATTCTCAAAGCCAGGGGGCTCCTTTAGTGACTTCCCAGAGTCTTCATCTGGCATTCAAACCTTCTTGCAAAAGATAAACTCCAAAGTAAATTCTCAACTCAGAGCATTTATACCTTTATTAGAGCCAGAGGGCATCACAATCCTTTGACCCAGGGCCTCAATAGAAAAAAAAAAGGTACTTGAGACCCTCCTACAAACAACTCCCTTAATCAAATTTCCCACAATGAGCAGATCCTTTAATGGGTGAGAAAGATCTTTAATCAGATTAAAACAATTAATAATACAAATACATACATTTTTTCTAGTTAAAGAAACTCTTTTTTCTGTGCTTTATTCCTTGTAAAGCCTCTAAATTAACGAAGCAAAATTCAACCAGAGGCACTTGATTATACAAAAAAAAAAACAGCAAAAGATTCTATTTTGATTGCCATCACACCATCCAATATCCGTCACTTTGTAATGGCCAATGTATTTGAAGTGGGTATATAGCTTAGAGAAAAGAAGACTTAGCTAGAAGGTAGAAAGTAGATGTGATAGCTTCAAAAACCTATGTGACTTAGGACAAGTGATTTAACTTCTTTGAATCTGTTTTCTCATCTGTAAAATGAGATTAGACAACATGACTTCTAAGGTCCCTTCCAACTCTCACCCTATGATCCTATAATTTGAAGAATAGAGAAGTGGAATTATATTTCATCTTTGCCCCAGAGGGCTAGAGCTAAGAGTAGTGGCAAGTAAAATTATATGGAGCTGGATTTGAGCTTGACATAACAAGAGGAAAACTCCCTAACATTTAGAACATAGAACTGGAGCTGACTTCCTCATTGTATATGTATTCTTCATTCCTAGAAGTATTCAAGTGCAGGCTAGACAAGACACTTAACAAAGCTCTTACAGTAGAAATCCCTGTTTATGTACAGTTGGAACTCTATAACCCTTTAGTCCCTTCCAAATCTTTGACTCTATGATTTGGGGAAAAAAATATATTCTCCACTGTT
>JAQQSK010017618.1:0-10066 GCA_028658325.1 Potorous gilbertii | reverse complement strand
GTGAGCTTTTGTACCTCTTTTTCCACTTGGCTAATTCTGCTTTTGAAAGCATTCTTCTCCTCATTGGCTTTTTGAACCTCTTTTGCCGATTGAGTTAGCCTATTTTTCAAGGTGCTATTTTCTTCAGCATTTTTTTGGGTCTTCTTTATTAAGGTATTGACCCGTTTTTCATGCTTTTCTTGCATCTCTCTCATTTCTTTTCCCAGTTTTTCCTCCACCTGTCTAACTTGATTTTCAAAATCCTTTTTGAGCTCCTCCATGGTCTGACCCCCCAGGATATCTATTTCAGATATTTGGGATACAGAAGCTTTTACTCCTATGTCTTTACCTGATGGTAAGCAGATCTCTTGGTCTTCAGAGAGGAATGGCGGAATCATCTTCTCAAGAAAATAACCTTCTATGGTCTTATTTTTTTTCCCTTTTCTGAGCATTTTCCCAGCCAGTTACTTGACTTCTGAGAGTCCTCTCCACCCCAGCCTAGGTCTGCCCAGCTAGTGCTTAGGGTCTGAGATTCAAATGCTGCTCCCCAGCCTCAGGGCTTTTGGTGGCAGGCCTGACTGCTCTTCAATGGGGGCTTATCTGCTGGTGCTCAGGTGGGGGCAGGGCCGCCTCCCAGGCCCAGTTCCCTCAGGGGGTTTATGTAGAGATCTTTTGTAATGGAGCTGCTGTCGAGCTCTTGCCTGCTCTGGGAGTCTCTGGCCGAGCTGCCTCTGCCTCTGCTGCAGTGGCTGCCTTCTGAGGGGATCTGACTCCCGGAGATTCCCAGCTCCCCTCTCAGCCCGTCTCTCTCACTGACTCCACGCACAGTCTGTGGGTGGAGGGACCTTCGCAGCTGCTGGAGATTCAGGTCCCTGAAGCCTGCTTGGATCTGCTCACTCCTCTCAGTGCCACGTGGCTGGGGCAGGGCAGGGGAGGGCTCCGCTCCCGTCCGGGGCTCGAGGGACCCCTGGGGTCGGCTTTTCAGGGCTCTCTGCAATGGAAGTCTCCTTCACTGTGTTTCTGCGCGGCTTCCACTGTTTCAGAATTTGTCAGGAGTTCTTTTTAGAGGAAATCCATGGGCTGTGGGTTCGGAGCTAGCAAATGTGATTCTTTCTACTCCACCATCTTGGTTCCGCCCGAGCATTGCTGTTTTAAGAGTGACTAAGTCATTCTGACGATTGTAAGAACCCAGATGAACTACAAATTATCTGTGAAGGAAGGTGCTGTATGCATCCAGAGAAAGGATGGATAAATAGAAGCATCCATAGAATGATTTTACACACGCATGCACGCACCCACACAATTGTGTCTTGTGGTATCCATCTCTAGGGCTGGGTGAGGGGAAGATAAACGGGGAAAAATTAAATATAACTTTATTATATATTTACTAGGAATCACACGTTGTACATAATAGATCAGCAGTTTCATGGGCAATCTCTTTTTCTTCTGTGTTGTGGAAAACATTACTTTATTTCACAAATTCAAAATAAAATATGTAAAATTACAGAAAAATCAGCTACAACTGGTTCCTGTTGGCTGTGGATTGGGCATCAGTGACTATGCCATATGTGAGGCCATATCTTTGGTGGTATTGGGTTGTTCAGCTTGTCAAGAACCCAGGTCACCAGGACCAGTCTGAGTGAGGACAAAGGGAGGAGATGAGAGGACAAAGAGGGCATGGGAAAAGACCTGGGGCAGGAGGCCTGGCTTTGGTTTTTGCATCCTTTCCAGTGATTCCCTGCACTCTCCTGGGGTCCTTGTTTTCAAAGATATTCAGGATCTGTTCCCCTCCTCTTGCTAGGGATGTGAGCAACAGCTAGCTTAGGAGTAGGTTCAATGTTGGGATGAAATGAGGTCCTGGATTTTGTGTTTCTCCTTTGGATGAACTGAGCCTTGGAGCTTAATCATTTAGTCCTGGTGTCAAATACAGCTGGAACCACATTAAAATGTAATTGAGAAATATTTTACAAAACAAAGATGCAATAAAACATAAATAATGCTAATATATGGTTTTCTGAGCCAATGTACATCCCTGGGATCCTTCCATATACAGCCTGGCAGGTAGCAAGTGCTTGTTAACTAATTGAATGACTGATTACAGTATAACTGGTCATGAGCTGACTATGAATGTGATAAACAGGAAATCTTTCCTGGCTCCCCCAGGAATGGGGTTGACACAGGGTTCATACTTCTGGATGGGGAGGAGGATGGGAGTTAGGAGCCAGCTGTCAGAGGCTGGGCCTAGAGACAAAGAGGAGGGAAACTGAGAAGGACATTTTAAAAAGAATAAAGATTTTTATGTAAGATCCTTGTGACTGGGAAGAAAACACTCTGGGGAGACAAAGGCAGATAAAGATATTGTGTCTACTCCCCTAAACTTTCTCCACTCTGAGCTGTCCCCATTACAATTCCAGCTGACTCTGGTGAAGGCTTCACTGCTGAGCTCCAGGACCAGTTCATGGTGTGTGGTCCCAGTGACTCACTGAGCACTTTGTCCAACTGAGGACTCATTGTCCAGGATCTGGCAGCAGCCTACCCTCCCAGCCTTGTTTCCCACCAGTGCCCTCAAGCCCTCTCAATCTCAGACTGTCCCATTCACCATCCCTCTACCAGGAAGCAGAAAACCTGAGGTCAGATGTCCTTCTTCTACTGATGTTATGACTTGGGCAGGTCCTGTCACTTCTCTGGGCCTCATCTTCTGAATTTGTAAAGAAGGGTTTTTATCTCTAAAGTTCCTGTAACAGGTTCAGTGTCCTGTAGAATTCTCAGGGCATCTTAGGTAGAGGAATGAGAAGACTTTTCTTCTAAAAGTGCCAAAGTCTCCCTTGTAAATGAGGGTAAGGGGCAGAGATCCATTACAGGGAGGAAAAGAATTGCCCCCAGAGGCAGGAAAGTGTCTTACTTCTCCTTTGGACAAATCCCCAAGCCTGCATGCTTCCCTCCACCCAAATTGTTAGCAAATAAGGAAATTTCCCATTCCCATGAGAAACAAATCTTTCTCCATCCTTTGAGTCCATATTCTACACTTTTCTACCTCTGTATTTTTGTCCACATCATTCCCTCTGCCCAGAACGCCCTTCCATCACTAACTCAGTAAAAATCCTCTTCATCCTCTTAGACTCTGAGCAACAAATGTCACTACTTCCAAGATGACTTGTCACAGTACCTCATTTTGAAATGATTATTCCATCCACAGCCTCCAATAGCACTTTGTGCACACTTCTGTTTCCTGTGTTACAGCGACTTGTATATTAGAATGACTGACTCTAACCAGCTTGGAGGCAGGGCACAGGTTGTGGTTACTTGTGCCTCCACCTAGGATCTCCATAGAATATGGACTCTTGGGCTACACTGACCATGAGGAGAGTTCCTGGATATTGGGAGGAGCTCCATCCTCTGGGGCCTCAGTAAGCCCCAGAGCTGCTCCTCCCCCAGCCCCTGAATGCTGGCTGTGACAGCACACTGCTGGCAGTGACGCTACATCTTCCTGCTCATCTTCCCCAGGTACTGGATCCAAGGATGAAGTCCCCAACACCACTAACCCAGAGCCATTTGTCCCCTCATGGGTGTCCTGTGACACAGTCAGTGTGATGACTAATGATTCTCAGACAGATCTTCTCCACATCCCCACTCCACTGTAAGATCTGCCTACCCAGGACCCATTTCCTGAAGATTCAGTTTCCCCTCCCCATGCCAGATTCCTCCCCAAAGTTTCTCTTCACTCTTACCCTGACCTCACCTTCCAATTCCCAAGAAGACCAGAAATGAAATAGCTCAGGAGCTTCTTGCCCTAGATAGTTCCTCCACCTTTAAGAAAGTAGTATTTAATTCCATCAAAAGCAAAGTACAAACAAAGCTTAGACAGATGCAGGATTCCTGGCTCAGTAAGAAGGCAGATGAAATTCAGTTTTACACTGATTGTAACAATCCAAAGCACTTTTATGATTCCCTGAAAGCTATTTGTGAGTCAAAAACCTATGATCCATTACAATTACTCAGTTCTGATGGAGCCACATTGATTAGTGATATGGCCATGATCCTAGAGAGATAGGCTGAACACTTCCATATTCTTCTCAACAGATCATCATCAATCAATGCTGAGGCCATTGACTGCTTATCTCATGTTGAAATCAATCCCTCCTTACCTGAACTTCTAACTGAAGAAGAGGTTTTGAGAGCCATTGGACTCCTTTCATGTGGCAAAACACCTGGCACTGATTCTATTCCAGCTGAGATTTACAAGGTAGGGAGACCATTGCTCATACAAAAGCTGACTGGAATTTTCCAGGTTATATGGCAAGAGGAGGTTATCCCCCAGGAGTTCAAAGATGTCTCCATTATCCATCTCTATAAAGGTAAAGGGAATAGATTGTTCCGTGACAATCACAGGGGTGTGTGTCTCTTAGTCATTGCGGGTAAGATTCTTTCCAGAGTCTTCCTTAATAGGCTGATCCCTCACCTGTAAAATAGTCATTTACCTGAGAGTGAGTGTGGCTTCAGAAAGGGAGGAGGAACAGTCAGTATGGTGTTTGCTGCCCTACAACTCCTGGGGAATGCCAGGAGCAGAACAGAGGTCTGTATACAGTGTCTGTAGATCTGAGCAAGACCATTGACACTGTTAGTCATGAGGGTTTATGGAAATTTATGTCAAAATTTGGTTGCCCAGAGAATTTTATCAGTATTACATATGTCAATTTCATGTCGACATGTTTGCCCAGGCTCTGGATAGTGGACAATGCTCTCGTGCCTTCCCAGTCACTAATAGAGTGAAATAGGGCTGTTTACTTGCTCCCATGCTTTTTAGCATGATGTTTTCAGTCATGTTGTCAAATGCTTTCAATGATGATGAACACAGCATCAAGCTCAATTACCATACTGATGATAAGTTCTTCCATTTGAAAAGGCTACAAGCCAAGACTAAAGTGGAGGGAGTGTTGGTACACAATTTTCTGTTTGCAGATGATTGTGCACTCAATGAGCCTCTGAAGCTGAGATGCAGTAAAATATGGATCAATTATCTGATGCCTTAGTTACAAACTGTTTTTACTAATGACACATCCTAGAGAGATAAATAATTGATTTAATGAAACAATGCAATTCAAATACATCTTAAAGTCTTACCTTTTGTTAGAGGAGGCAAATTGGAGTAGTGGGTAGCTGATTGGTTGGCTGGTTCGTTGCTGTCCTTCATTCTCAAAGAGGATCAAAATGACATCACTATGATAAAGTTAAGTTTCAGTGTGTCCAACTGTGGCTGATCAGACCAATATGAACTTGGAATGCTCTACCACAGATAGGACAAAGATAGTCGGTGTGAATATTTTGGGTGGTTATTCCAAATTTGTGCATCCTATGTTTCCTTTGTACTCTCTCTTTTCTACTTTGCTCATGGGGCATAGCACCTGTTCTGATGTGGACATGCCACGCTGAGCAGTTCTGTACCAGTGTCTCCCATGTCACCAAAGTTCTTGAGAGAGACCTTTAGAATGTCCTTGTATCACTTCTTCTGACCTCCATGTAATCACCTGGCCCATGTGAGTTCTCCATAAAATAGTCTTATAGTATACATTTTGCATTCAAACAACATGGTCAGCACATCAGAGTTGCGCTCTCTGATGCATACCTGGAATGCTTGGCAGTTCAGCTTGAGCAAGGACTTCAGTGTTTGGTATCTGATCCTGCCAGGTGATCCTTAGAACCTTCCTAAGGCAGTTCAAATGGAAGCTATTCAGTTTCCTGGCAGGGCAACTGCTATGTTTCACACGCATACAACAATGAGGTCAGCACAACATCTCTGTAGATCTTCAGTTTAGTAGTCAATCTAATACCTCTTCTCTCCCAAACTGTTCTTCAGAGTCTCCCAAACACTGTGATAGCTTTGGCAATGCATGCATCCACCTCATTGTCAAGGTGTACATCCCTGGAAAGTACACTATCTAGTCAAGTGAGCTTATCCACAGCATTCAGAACTTCTCCACTCATTATAACCAATGGTTCCACATGTGGATGGTGTGGTGGTGGCTGATGGAGCACCTGTGTTTTCTTGGTGTTAATTATTAGGCCAAAATTAGCACAGGCAGCATAGAATTGATCCATACTTAGTTGCATCTCAGCTTCAGAGGCTTCATTGAGTGCACAATCATCTGCAAACAGAAAGTCATGCACCAACACTCCCTCCAATTTGGTCTTGGCTTGTAATCTTTTCAAATTGAAGAACTTACCATCAGTACGTTAGTTGACCTGGATGCCATGTTCATCCTTATTGAAAGCATTTGACAAAATGACTGAAAACGTTGTACTAAAAAGCATGGGAGCAAGCACACAGCCCTGTTTCACTCCATTGGTGACTGGGAAGGCACAAGAATAATGTCCACTATCCAGATCATGGGCAAACATGCCATCATGAAATTGACATACAATATTTCTATGGGCAACCAAATTTTGACATAATTGTCCATAAGCCCTCATGGCCAACAGTGCCAAAGACCTTGGTCAGATCTACAAATGAAGTGTACAGACCTCTGTTCTGCTCCTGGTATTTCTCCTGGAGTTGTTGGGCAGCAAACACCATACCAACTATTCCTTGGCCCTTTCGGATGCCACACTGACTCTCAGGTATATGACCATCTTCCAGGGATCAGCCCTATTAACGAAGACTCTAGCAAGAATCTTGGCAGCAATGACTAAGAGAGAGACCCCTTGTGATTGTCGTAGGACAATCTATTCTCTTTACCTTTCTAGGGATAGACAACGGAGGCATCCTTGAACTCCTGGGTGAACTTGAACTCCCTGAACACTTAACCTCCTCTTACCATATAACCTGAAAAATTTTAGTCAACTTTTGTATGAGCAGTGGTCCCTTACCTTGTAAATCTCAGCTGGAATAGAATCAGCACCAGGAGCTTTGCCGTAGGAAAGGAGCCTAATAACTCTAAAGGAGGCAGTTTGGAGTAGTGGGTAGAGAGCTCAACTCAAAGCCAGGGTTTAAATCACCTTTTGAGACATACTGACTCTATGATACTGGGCAAGTATCTTCAGTACTCCAGGCAACTTTCTAAGATTACCATTTGCATAGAAGTTTCCTGTCTTCATTGATAGAGAGATTTTCCTCACTTGTTATAATTCCCTATAACAATAAAATCAGAGATCCACTAGGTGGATCCCTATATGCAGGGAATGGTGTCAGATGCTACGAATACAGACATGAAAAGTAATAAAGTCACTGCCCTTGCAAAGCTTTCTCTTAAATGCCATTTATTAGGATGTATAGGGCATCTACACAAATAATTTTGATAAGGGTCATGTGGGGGAAAAATGAGATCCAGAGAAAATATTCAAGAAAAATCTGAAGAAAAATAAATCACTTTTCTCCAAATGATGGCAGGGAGAAGACTTGGAAAAGGACCATAGAGGAGATAGCACTTAAGCTCATCCTTGAAGGAAGAGAAGGACTCAGTAGGAAAACCTGTGGAGGAACGATTCAGACCAGCATAAAAGTGAGAGAGTACAGGAGAGAATGGGTGAATGCTTTGGTCTGGAATCCTTGAAGGACATTGTGAAATAAACAGATGTTTGAAGCCAGATTATTAAAGGATTCAAATGTAAGCATAATAACTTTATATTCTGTCTTATGGCAATAGGAAGGTGTTGAAGGTTTGGGAGCTGAGGAATGACAAAACCAGGGCACTTTACTAGGAGGATTGTTTTGGTATATGGTAAGATTGTTGTCAAGAAGATGGTGCAGAATCCTATTACAATAGGGGAGAACTGCTAAGGGACTTAACTAGGTGGTAATGTGAGTTTAAAGAAGGGAACAAAGGACCAAGGATGATCAGGGGAAACTGATCAATTGGATTAGTTCTATGCTATTAACCTGGTGTCATTATTGGATATGGAACTTTGTCAGAAGGAGGGATCACCTCCCATGGAGCTAGATGTGATCCTAATATCTTGCCTTGAATATGCTGGGATGTAATACTTGGTCCCCAACAATTGAAGGTACCTTGAAAGTGATTGGAGACTGAATTCAGGGGAGACAGGTACTTGTCACAGGAACCTCTTTTCCTCCCTTTTGTGGGGATCAATGGAAACAACTTTGTCCCCTTCTTACTTTTCCACCTATCTTTTCTCTCTTGAATTTCTAGATTGTAGTGCAACAAGAAGGGATGGGAGAATTTCTCTTTCCTTCCACCGAACTATGGCAACTTACATGGAAACACATAACCGTGGGATATGAATTTGGTTTGATTAGTCTGATACTGGAGTCCTTAGACCTCACAGTTCTAGCTGTTTTCTTCAGCCTTTGTGTTTCCTTTCCTGAATACAGGTCAGAGACTATCTAATTGTCCATCCACCCCTGCCCCCAACTTTTTCAACTTCGTGGTTTTTATTCCTATTTCTGTGATGAAAAGGCTTATGAGAATGGCCCCAATCTCTCCCCTGAGTGTCAATCCTGACCAGCTTCCTATTGGATATTTTAAATTGGATGTGACAGAAGCATCTCCCTTTCTGCTTATCCAAAAGAGAAGTTGTCATCTTTTCTCAAACACCTGACCCTCTTCCAAAGATCTCTGTTTTCCTCAGAGACAGCCACATTCCTCGAGCATCACAAGTTCGAAACTTCAGTTTTCTTTCACTGCTCACTCTTCCTCACCACACGTATACAAATCAGTTGTCCAACCTTACTGTTTCTATTACCACATCTGGCGCATCCTATCTTTTCTTTGTTGCTATTGCTTGCTTGCTTTTTGAAGAGGACCTGTATGTCACAGGGAGATGTCCTGACGCTGCCTTAAATCAGCCCCTCACACTTCGAGCCTGGATTTTGCCTTATTCCTTATTAGTTGCCCCTCACACCTCGAGCCTGGATTGTTGCCTTATTCCTTATTAGTTGCCCCATCCCAAGTGTTACTCTATGCCAGGCCAATTTTCATGGCTGCCAATAGTGATTTTCCTTAAGTGCAAATCTTACTATGTCACCGTTAGTCAACTCCACTGGCAATCTCTTGCCTGCAGAGTCAAATAGAAGACTCCTCTGTTTAGTTTTTTAAACTATTCACAAACAAGTTCCAACCTATTTCCCATCCTCATTTCATATTACTCCACTTCCCACAGTCTATGAAGGCCAGAGTGGACTTCTCTTTGTCCCTCACGTACCATCTCTGTTCTCGGTGCCCTTGTACTGGGACCCACCCTCCATGTCCTTCTTCTTCACCTCTACGTAGAATCCTTCTCAAGATACAGTTTAAATACAATCTAATATGCGAAGTCATTCCTACTACCCCCAACTTGTATTAAAAACTGCATTGAATTTCTTTGTTGTTATTATCTTTCTATTTGTTTCACATGTAATTATACATATTTATCATCCTTGTGGGAAGGTAAGCTCCTTTACAATAAAGATTGTTTCACTCGGTGTTTAATGAATGGTTATTGCTTGATTGATGATAATTTTGAATTTGAGAGTTGTTTTCCAGAGTCTAGTACTAGCTGTGTAGGAATAAAAGCCATTAACAAAATATATTGATCATAAAGAAGATGGCTAAGAATATGATTGTTGAACTAAAACCATGCAACGAGGGTGCTAGGAGATCTGAACTTTGACAACCTTCCATGAAAACTATTGTCAGCTGCTTAGATAGGACAGGACTGACAGAATGTGAAATAGCTTAACAGTCCAAAAAATGGTCCTTATCATCTAGGAGGAATACAATATGTGAAATGGGTTGTGTTTTGTGATTTTTTTATAAAAGTTCGGATTCGCTCCTATAAATAACGCTCTCGAACAAGTTCGGTTAAAAGTGAAAGTAAAATTTTATTCTCTAGATAATACACGGGATAGAGGTGTTAGACTTACACAAAAAAACAAGACAACACAATAGCTATTAATATCACTCTTAGTATAATAAGAAGAAAGATAGGAAGAGAATACATCACCAATTCAAGGGAACCTCAAAACTCAAGCGGCTGGGAGCCCCGTTGCAGCCTCAATCAACTTGAATTGGGAAAAGATTTTTCCGGGCGAAGCCTCCTTCCCACGGATGAAGCTCAGGGGCTGCTAGAAATCGGGTTTTTTTTTATAGGGTAT
>JAQQSK010017617.1:0-10067 GCA_028658325.1 Potorous gilbertii | reverse complement strand
TGTTCTGGGCTGAGCCTAAACTAGGTAAATCTCTTGGAAGTTTAGCCCTACGTTTGAACTATACAAGACACTCAAAGGAAATTCAGTAGTTAGCAAAAAGAAATTTATTTAACTAAAGCAGGGAAAGGATGTTCAACAAAGATAGGCAGTGAGGACATCCTTCAACAATTTCACTGAACAGCTCATCTGGCTGTTTTGTCTTTGGAGGTCTGACAGCAAAGCATCCAAGAGAGTCTGGCAGTCCTTCCTGCTATTTGTACTGAGGCAAAGGAGAAGAGATGTTAATAGCTGGAGCCTTTAAGTGACATGAACCAATTAAGTCTTGAGGATGGTTTCAATATATTTTAAGGATATTCATGAGAGGTGACCACATAGCAGGGAACTATTGTAGATATTCCTCTTGCCGCAGGCAGGATGGGCACCCAGATCCTTTGGCTCCATTGTAATATGCTGTTTCCATTATATACACATATGATTCAAAAAAAATTTCCCCAATTATATATTAAAACAATGTTTAACTTACTTAAGTTTTTAGTTTCAAATTCTATCCCTTTTTTCTCCCTACAATTCCTCCTGAGATGGTAAACAATCTAACCTAGGTTATACATGTGAAATCATGTAAAACATTTCCATATTAGTCATTTTGTACAAGAAGACTTGAACAATAAAAAGGAGAGAGAAAGTTAAAAATAGTATGCTTCTGTCTATATTCAGACATCAGTTCTTTCTCTGGAGGAGGATAGCATTTTTCATCATGAGTCCTTTGGAATTGTCATGTATCACTGTATGGCTGATTCACAGTAGTTCATTATACAATATTGTTGTCAATGTGCACAACATCTGTGTGGTTCTGCTTACTTCACTTTGCATCAGTTCACATAAATCTTTCCAGGTTTTTATAAAATCATCCTGCTTGCCATTTCTTACAACACAATGATATTCCATCACAATCACACACCACAAGTCCAGACATTCCCCATTTGAAGGCCATCCCCTTATTTTCAATTCTGAGCCACCACAGAGCTGCTATAAATATTTTTGTACATGTAGATCCCTTTCCCCTTTATTGTTATATGCTACCTCCACTATGTATATGTAATTTGCATAATATTGAACTTGCAGAATTGATTAAGTAGAAATGACAAGTTCGTACTACCTGAAGCTTTGAAATAAAGGGATTTTCAAGTGAGAAAACAGAGCTTTAGGAGGGAGGCTTATAATCAAGTAAAAAGAACAACGGACTGGTAGTCAAGAAACCCCATTTAGTTTCTGGTCTTAGATCTGCCACTGACTGCCCATGTGATTGAAGGCCAGAATCTCTTAGTGTATACAAGGGAAGATTTGAACTCAGATGACCTTGAATTTTTAAAGTCTCAGACACTGTAGTGTGACCTTGGGCAAATCCTCCATTTGTGCGGATTTTGGTTCCTCATCTGTAAAATAAAGAGGTTAAGTCAGATGCTTTTGAGTTCCTTCTAGTTCTAAATCTATGATCTAGACTACCTTCCAACCTCAGTGGCACCTCTTGGTCAAGTATGATTTTACACCTTTTTAGATATTACTGACAACTGGACAAAAACAAAGGGGCAGTTAAGTTATGGACCTTCTGAGTAATACAATTCTTGCTATCCTCTGTTTTTCCATTCTGATTTTAGAACACTAATATGCTATCTTGTTTCATGAGTACATACTTTTTCATCTTGGATTGCTTTCTCAAAATTCATTTATTTTGCATAAGGATGAATTTCTCATTCTTTCAAGTAATTGGGATTTACTTGGGCTGAAAATAGCTCTATTTTAGTCATACATTAAGAAGTACCTTTTTAAGAACTTCCTTTTACAAAAATAAAATCTATGCTTTGTTTGAGATTTGCTGGAAATTTAGAAAGTGGAGTAACAGACATTAGAGCTGTATATAACCTATTAAGCTATCTAGAATATCTCAGCGAAAAAAAATGAAACAGCTAGCATTTGTATAGTGCTTAAAGGATTGCAAAGCACTTTACAGGGGTTATGTCACTGGATCCTCAAAATGACCCTGTGAGGTAGACACTATCATTATCCCTGATTATACGATGAAAAGACTGAAGCTGACAGAGGTTAGGTAACTTGCCCATCACAGCACATCTGGTAAATGTCTGAGGGAGGATTTCAATTCCAGTTTGCCTGAATTCAAGTTCTGTGCACTACCCACTGCACTACCAAACTGCCAAGGAGAAAAAACAAACAAAACAAAAACAGGCTTTCTTCCTGGAACCTATATCTATTTTGTATACTTACTGATATGCATACAATTCTTATTTTTTTAGTATTTATGATATCTGCAGAAAATGTAGGTGATATCTTTTACAGTACTACAAAGCAAAGTCAACAGAATGTAAAATGACTGGTCCTTTCTTGTCTTACTTCCCCTAGAACCAACTGAATGGTGATTCTACACACACACACACACACACACACACACACACACACGCACACATCTATATACACATGCATATATACAGATACACATGCACACAGTTAGGCTTATGATCTATATCTATACTTATTCTTTCCTGTTATTGGAAACCATGTTATAAGAGAGAATAAAAGAAGGAAAAAGACTACGACTTTGGCTTGCTGTTTTCTACACAGGTCAATTCTATCTTTTCTAACCAAAGAATGTTTACGAGAGAAAGAGAGAGAGAGAGAGGGAGAGGGAGAGGGAGAGAAAGGAGAAAGAGAGAGAGAGAGAGAGGAGAAAGAGAGAGGGGGGAAGAGAGAGAGAGGGAGGGAGGGAGAGAGGGAGAGAGAATTTTAGAAAAATGATTACAAGATAAAAAAAGAATACTTTTTCTTTTTTTTGAGCAGAGATCAGCTGGCTCCTGCTGGAAGAATCCATTACCCCCATGGCAAGAAATCTGAGCCACAGATTGGCAATCATCATATCCTGTTGGTCAATCTTACGCTTATGAAAAGACCTCATTCTAGGGGAGGAAAAAAAAACCCTTTCATTTTATTTCAAATGTGAATATCCATTCATTCATTCATCAAATATTTCTTATGGACCTTCTATGTTCAAGGTTCTGTGCTACTTATTAATACCCATTTAAATAACTGGTTTAAAATGCCAAAGTTTAACATTATAGTTGAATAATAGTCATAATGCAAGATGGCACTACCATAATTATAAAGGGGAGAGAGAGGAAATTGAAATGACTGCTGGCCACGTATCTGAAGGAGTAACAATCATTTTAAAAACGTGTTGTTTTCCTCAGTGGATAGTGGGGAAAAATACAATCATTAAATCTGCCTTGGGGTATCAAAAACTATATTGAATGTCAGAGCCTGTTGGCCCACAAATGTTTTCCTAGTTATACACTAAATGACCTACATTTTATTCAATTTTAAGATGCTTTTGTGCCATTATGACATGACTTTATCTACAGATGAAATGAATATCACATTTTCTTTTCTTTGCATTACTGTTGCTGAATCATCCAGGGCTTGTGACTGGCAGGTACATCTAAAATGGTGGTCTTTGACTTCTCCCTCATCAACCCATCCATAACACAACCCATCCATAACACACATCTACTCTCCCCCACTTTCAAGTCCCTCCAACCTACCTCCTTCCTTTGGTCCACTAAGACAGAAAAAAGGAAGGTTGAGGTGGGCTGTAGTTAAAAGGAATATTGTCTCATTCCAGAAGAACCTGTTACCACCATGGAGCCATGGCAAGATTGTAGAGTAGGGAGGGGGAGAGGGAAAGAGCACAAGCAAGGTGAGAACATCATGGGGAACAATGGAGGTTAAATTGTCAGATTTCTTTAAAATAACAAGAATGCCACTCCACTATGTCCCAGCCATGATCCACAGAATTTCTTCCAGTTCCAAGTCCCATAAGGATTTATCCCATTAGTTTTTCATAATTGAAAAGGAAAATCAAATTATTAAGGAGATATTTTGGTACCTTCCTTAACAGGGTATTCAAGTTGCTTGTCAAAGTGTTTCTCATTGTTTCATTCTCTTCTGGCTGTTAATGACATTTCTACTTAACGAGTACAATAAGACAAATTATAGGCAGATTTCCAGTCAACAAAAGAGTAACCTTCATTTAAACAAAATGACCTGAAATTTTTTATACGTTTTCTACGTATTCTTAAAAATAAAATTCAAAAAAGCAAAATCTGTCCAACCTGGACACTATGCTATTTATGTTAATGCTGTGTCAGGCTACACATAAAGTGCAGAAACTACAATGATCCTCTAGAGCTGAGGTGGGGAACATGTGGCCCTCTAGATCCTTAAGTGCGGTCCTCCAGACTTCACAGGGCCTCACTTTAGGACCACATGTGCCCTCAAGACCCTGTAACACTTACACAATATTCAAAGCGCCTGTGGCAGCCATGAACATACCAGTGCAATTCTTAATCATGAAGTACAACAGACTCTCCACATGGCAGAAAGAATCAAAACATTTAGTCAGACACCAGAAAGCCAAATCCATGGCATCAACAGAGAAATCCATGCACAATAATAGTGCAGAGGGCACTGCCAGCCCCAAGCCTTCCCTCCGTTGGCTTCCCACAAACAGATCCCTTAAACAAATCATAAACAGGCTCCTACTCATACTAGCTGCTGCCTTTCCCAGCTCTGACCAACTTCCTCTCAGCTCTGCTCTAGCTCCGCCTCTTCCTGTTCTGCCCTTCCTGCTCCACCCCTTCCTGTTCCATGTGACTTGACCCATGTGCCTCAGACTTCCATGTGACTTAAGCAGGTGAGCCTATTAATGGATGGGAAAGGTCTCATTAAGAAGCAAAATTCCCTCAACAAAAAGCAAACATGCATTATCAATAAATGCCCACAAGTTCCCCACTTTTGCTCTAGGGGAAAAAGTGAAGAAAGTTAAGAAAAGTGGAGGTGAAGGAGAGCAAGAAAATGAAGAATGAATAGAAAAAGGATGAGCTTGAGAGCAAAGAAAAGATAGAAGAAATGGCCAGAAATTCACAGATACCCAAATAAAACATATCAATAAAATTTATCTACAAAAGCTACCTATCTAAAAGAGCAAATTAAAGAAGAAATATTCAAGACAGCACATAACTGGAAGGGGAAATAAAACTGCACTTGTTGGACAGCTAAATTTTTAGTTGTTAAAAACATACACAACCTTGGGAAATCTCTATATTTGCCTTATAACTGTTGAATTCATGCTGCTATTTAAGCATGCAATGACAAGACAATCACATAAGTATTTTATTTTTTTTTGGTAAGACAGACTGGCAATGGATAGCAAAGAATATATCAGCAGTCTTCCAAATAATGCTCCAAATGCTACAGCAAAGTTCATGGCATTCTTCCACATTCCCAAAATAACAGGCACAAATTTACAATGACTGACCCCTCCAGTGTGATAAAGCAAGTGTTAACTGTAAACATTGGACAAGAGAAGCAGAGATCTTATTCTTTTGAGCTAAAGAAAAAGCTAAATAATTGCAAGGTCAAAGAAGATCTGTTTTATTTTTTTTTTCAGCAAGTATATTCATCACAGAGAAATTTAGATCATTTACATGTTCTAACATTCTATTTAAATCTTACTCTAACCCCTCACTCTGGCACAGAAGTGACCCTTGGTTGCCAAAAATCATGCCCCTAGAATACAGTGCTTGGCAAATCTCACCAAGCTGTAAAAGTCTATTAAAAAAGAGAAAGACAGAAACAGAGAAGGGAAGGGACAATGGAGGCCAGTGGGGGAAGGAAAGAGATAGACTTGTCAAAGATTTGAGTCTGTTTATTGACCTGGTGACAAATTCTGTGTCCATAAGTCAACAAGTAGGGTGGGATGATCTCAGTGAGGTAAAGTAGTGAACCATATACTGTAATAATAGAAGGCAGGGCCAGAGGCTAGTTAGAACTACTAAGAAATAATTTTCTTAAATAAAAGGGTTGTTTAAACGTAGTATTAAATGAGCTTGGGAAGTCAGAGAATCTCTTTTCTTAATGATATTTTAGAGTAATTTTACTCCAAGGTCACTTCCAATAGAAGTATCTTATCTTTAGAATCTTTCCTCTCATTTTCTTTCTTTTTATTTTTTTCTACTTTCTTATTCATTTTCTTTATTTCTTTCTTTTACTGCCTTTTTTCTCTTGCTTTAGATTTGTCAGTGGTATCTATGGGAATCATGTGGTTTAACCCTATCATATTCTGTCTAGATTATGGCAAAAGCCATAGACAAAGAAAAAAGATGGAGGAAAATTATTGGCAGGCTTTATGCTCTTCAATTCACCCTCCAGAAGCCAAAGTGATATTCCTAAATCACAGGTCTAACCATGTTACTCACTTGCTCTGTAAACTGAAGTGGCTTCCTATTTCTTTCATAAAATACCAATTAGGTATTTTAAGCCCTATACAACCTGAACACCAGCCTACCTTTCCAAGCATTATTGCCACACTGCACTCCCTCATATCTTCTGCATGTTCCTCATACATAATATTGCATGATCTTTCACTGAGGGTTTGCACAGGATATTACCTTGCCCTAGAGTGGCTTTCCTTAGAGTCTTTTTTGACTCTTAGAATCTCTATTTCTCATCAAAATACAGTTTAAATATCACTTCCTATATGAGATCTTTCCTCAACTCCCCGGTTCCTAGTGCTTCTCTCCAATGAAATTATCTTGTATTTGCTTTGTATATATTGATATATGTACATATTCTTTCCCCAATAGAGTATAAGTTCTTGCAATGGTAATTTAAAAGGGGAGTTCTTTCTCATTCATTAATAGGTCCATGTGACCTACTTAAATCATGTGCAAGCCTAAGTCACATGTGATGGAAGGAGTTTGCTTAACTGGTGAAACAGGAAAGGTGGGGTAGAACTGGGAAGAAGTTGGTGAGAGCAGTTGGGGTTGAGAGTGTTTGTTTGTAGGAAGGCCTGGGGGTAGGGAGGGAAAGGAGAAGGGGGGAAAGGAAGACTTGGGAATGGCTTTGTGCCCTGAAATGTTAATGGGTATTGACTTCTTGGCTACTATGGTGGATTTGGCTTTCTGGTGTTGGGGATTTGGCTTTATGGTGTCTGAATGTTTTTCTTCTGCCTTCTATATGGAGAGTCTGTTATATTTTGCAATTCAGAATTATGCTGACATATTCATAGTCACCAACAGTGCTGTGAATATTGCCTTGGCAATACAGTTCTCTGAAGAAAGGGATTATTTTTTGTCTTTGTCACCTTAGAAACTTGCACATTATATAACGTACAGCTGATGTTCAATTGATTTATTGCTAACTGATAAGAAATCACAAATGTGAAGAAAATGAGATAAGAGACAATGGACATGAAGAAATGAAGAATGTAGAGACAGAATAATATTCAGTAATAATATAATAAGTAGCATTCATAGAGCGCTTTTAGGTTTGCAAAGCTCCTTATCAACATTATCTCATTTTATCTTCACAACAACTCTGCAAGGTAGGTGCTATTATTATGTCAATTTTACAGATGAGGATACTAAAAATAACTTACCCAGGATTACACAGCTATTAGGTATAAGTGTCTAAATAAGTTCCCTCACTTTTTGGAGTGTTCCACCCTCTCAACAGTATCAGTACACTCAGGTGCATGCCCCTCTACCTAAATATGTTTTGTAGCTTTAATCCATTCTGGCTTTCCTTTACATTTTGTTTTCCCTTGACAGTAAGAACAATCATGTTTTTATGTTCTCTTAGAATAATTCCTGAAACATAGTATATTCTTAATAAATGTTCAATCTAATTTACATATCATCTATTGATCTATCTTATCATTTATCATTACATATACAGCCAATGTTAAAGATAAAGGCATGCATTTGTGATTCTGTATACATCAGAATCAACTATATTTCAAATAATTGGAAATTGGTATCTAGAAAGCTTGCAAGAATGCATTTTCAAAGAAATATGTGCCCAATAACACAAGCTTTATTAACACAGTTATAATTGTAAAATACTATTTATACATTCATACCATAATAATAAACATATCAACTCACTCACATTTCAACTGGCTTAGTAGTCTCAGGCCTGGATAGTTCACAAGCTCCAAGTAATATGTTTCCCTACCTCTTATAGTCTTCCTTATTTACCTGTAACCAGGAACTGAATAGGATTTTTAATATTGAAAGCAATTCAATCAGTTTTTTATGAAAGTGAAGATATGGGTAAACCAACTGTCTAATTATGATTTAATATTAAAATAATGACAATTTTAAAATTTCATGTGGCAATTATAATTTTTCTTTTTACAGCATAAGATGACAAAAAATTACATGGATCTCAATATAATATCAGTTTGTCAAACTTTCATTTTAAAAAAAATTTAGGGGGAATTACAGGTCACTTTTTGTGTTTATCATCAATATTTCAATTACATGGTCCAAAATCTATTTTTACTGTGGAATTTTCATTTTTATCACAATTTAGTCACATGGGGCAGGGAGGTAGCACAATAGATAATGCACTGGTCCTGAAGTCAGGAAGACCTCAGTTCAAATCCGGCCTCAGACATTTACTAGCTGTGTGACCCTGGACAAGTTACTTAACCCTGACTGTCTCAAAAAAACCAGAACGACTTCATCAAATAGCTTCTTCCAATCACCACGAATGATTCTTAAGAATTTCCAACAATCAGAAGGCAAATAGGATTGAGAAGTGGTAAAGGATGAGACTTCAGAAACAGTCCAACAAGGAAGACCTCATTATTCAAGACAGAACAAGAAAGGGGTAAATAGAAGTAAATTACCATGATGGTAATCAGGTACAATTTATTGGGTGTGTCTTTTATATTAATATCCATATTCTTATTATACAGCTGGTGTCTTGTGGTAGAATTATCATATTTTCTCTGTTTGTCCTTAAATTATTTTTAAGATCACTGAAGTCTTATCACAACACTGCTTTTTCACTATAAACATGAAAGTTCCTTTTACATATTGCCTAATTATATCATGTGACTCTTTTTTTAATTAGTTCTGAACAAGTTCAATTGGAAAAGATAAGCCTGAACTGAAATCACTTGCATTTATTTTCTGTTCCAAAACAAAATTAAAGATCATATGTCAAAAATTTTAGCACTGAGAGGGACTTTAGAGGGCATCCAGTAAAACTTGTTCTTATTACTGATGAAGAAACTAAATGCTGGAGACTAAGTGACTTAACCAAGGTCACAAAGGCAGCAATAACAGAGCTGGGATTTGAATCCAGGTCTAACTCTAAATTCAATTTCCTTTGTACTTCATGGCTGCTTCTAAAGGAGATGGCTAGAGATAGGGTTTTGCACTGGAAAGGGCACTGGCTTAGTGTGGTCTGTCCTGCTGAGAGAACTTGGTTCTTGTTCTACCTCTTTCTATTCACTATCTGTGTGATGTATATTGGATACATCAATCTAACATCCCTGACCTTCATGTTCCTCTCCCGTAAAATAAGAGGCCTGGAGACCATCCTTCAGGTCCCTTTCAATTCAAGAATTCCATCTAGGACTCTAGGAGTTTGATGTGATCTAGAATTGTTCTAATTGCTGTAAATAAGATTTACTGCAAAAACATCTTAAAATAAAATTATCTAAATCATCTCTCTAAAAGATATGGTATGAAGAGTAAGCTACAGTGTCAGAAGAATATAAAATGATAAATACAAATAAAGTGAAGGATAGACATAACTGAAATATTAAAATGCAAATCAAGTTCAACGGTTGGAAAAAAAGCTCTCTGGGAAATACTAGCTTATCAGACAGTAACTTGCTTAATATGCCTCTAGGACAATGTAATTCTCTCTCATTAGAATGAGAAAATTCGTTAATTCTTTTGTCCAACTACTATTAATCACCTACTGTGTGCAATCAGTCAACTAGTATTTATTAAAGGCTTACTCTGTTTAGGCATTGTGCTACGTACTAAGGGTACAAATGAAATAGAACAAGCAAGTAAGGAAGGAAGGAAGCAAAAATTACAATGGGAAGGAGGACAGGAGAGGTAAGATGAGGAAGAGAATAAGTGTGTGTGTGTGTATTATATATATACAAATACATATACATACACATATATACAGTA
>JAQQSK010017616.1:0-10067 GCA_028658325.1 Potorous gilbertii | reverse complement strand
ATCAGAAGCTAAAGTTGTAGATCTCAATCCCTAGTGATGAAAATTCTGCAGCCATATGTAATACCTATAGGAAGAAATTTACCTTTCAGCTGTAAAAGTAGAACATTGACTATCAGCACATCTTAATATCTTTCAGTATCCCAATTTATAGCATATCGATATAAAACCAAGGTCATGGAGCTTTTAAACTTTCTTTTAGAAGATCTTTTAGACTTCTCAAGTCAGTCACCATGGTTTAGGATTGCAAATGAATTTCTAAAAATAATTGTTACAAGCAACTTGATGCTGTAGTGGAATGAGTATGAAAACAAGAGACCTGGGTTCAATTTCTGACTCTGACACTAATCATGTGAATCCAGTGAATCTATTGGCTACTAGAGTAGCCTCTTAACTTCTCCTGAACTTGTTTTCCTCATTTCTAAAATTGGAACAATGATATTACCCAACTCTTAGACAGTGTCGTAAAAGAAGAACTATTATCATGACATCTGCAGGACAGTCCAGAATATTAATATCAATCAGTGAATAAGCATTTTTTAAATACTATAAATGTGTGATAGGTACAAATAAAGGAAAGAAATAGCCCCTGCCCTCAAGGAGCTTACAGTTTAAGGGGGAAACAATACTCGAACAACTATGTACAAACAAAATATTTAACAGATAACTAGGAAGTAATCTGTGGAAAGAAGGCACTGGAATTAAGAAGGATTGGGAAAGGCTTCCTGTGGAAAGTGAGATTTTAGCTGGGACTTGAAAGAAGTCAAGTAAGCCAGAAGGTAGAACATTCCAGACAAGGATGGCAGACAGTGAAAATTCCTGGAGCCAAGAGATGGAGTCTTGCTCAAGGAAATCTTGTTCAGTGTTGCGGGATTGATGAGTCCATAGTAGGATGGAAGGTGAAAGGACTAGAAAGACAGTTGGGGGAAGGGAGTTGGATTATAAAGAGTTTTGAGTTGCAAACAGAAGATTTAATATTTGATCTTGAACATGATATGAAACCACTGGAGTTTATTGAGGGGAGGTGGAGGTGACATGATCAAACCTGAGCTCTAGGAAAATCAACTTGGCAGCTAGAGATTGGTAGAGACTTGAGATTAGACCAATCACCAGCCTATCATAACAGTACATGTGTGACAAGGAGAGGGCCAGTACCAGGATGGTAGTAATGTCAGAGGAAAGAAGGGGACATGTTGGAGAGATGTTGCAAAAGTGAAATCCACAGATCTTGGCAACAGGTTGGATATGGGGAGATGAGATATACTGAGGAGTTGGGAAAATACTTAGGTTTTCAGCCTGAAGAACAGGAAGGTTGGTAGTACCCTTGATATTTTTAGGAAAGTTTGGAACAGGGTAGGGTAGATAGAGTGCTGGGCTTAAAGTTAGGACGGCAATGGCTCAAATTCCACTTCTGGCACCTACTAGCTGCATGTAACCCATGGATAAATCATTTGACCTCTATGTACTACAATTAGTTCCTTAGGATTTATCTCTCCTAAGTTTACCTTGGTTTGTGGAGGACAATCTCACAAAGACAACCCTTCTGCATACTCTAGTAAGTATTTCAAAGTGTTGATTAAAAAAATGGATCTCAAATTAGATCTTGGATTTCTCCATGTTTTGGCAGAACTTATGGTAGAAGCTAGGGTGCCTAAAAGGCTCATGACTGAACTTTTCCATAAGGATTCAGAGTAATTCCAAGAAGGATTTAAGACAGACATATTAATGGATTTATCCTTAGTCAGCCTCTATGAATACTTTCTTATTTCTCCTATCCAGTTACATTTAAGTGTTTCACTGAGTTTGGATAGGGAAGGTAAGAATGATGTGGGAAATCCAGCTTATTTGTTAAATCTGCCAGAATTTTTGGTGCTACAAACTGGGTTGCAAGATGTGGTATTTAATTTGCCAGTGTAACCATAACTATAAGGTCCACATTCCATCCCAAGGGAGATCTGAAATCATATGACACCCACATTTAAGAGGCGGTAAGAAGCGTAGCATATAAGCTTCTTTGGGGTAGGGACAATATGTCTTTGAATTCTCAATAACTAGCATCTTTCTTTTTCTATTAGACCTATCAGTCCCATGGTGTAGGGAAATCCCAGTGAGGAAACTTCATCTATCAGTTTAGATCAGCAACTCACAGCCTTAGAGAGTTGCCTAGAATATGGAGACTTTAAGTGATTTGCCCTTGGTTACATATACAATATGTGTCAAAAGCAGGATAGAATGCAGATCTTTCTGGCTTCAGGACTAGCTCTCTACTCTCTACATCAGCACACATAATAGGGAGCCAATAAATATTTCTTGAAGAGGAGAGCTGGGGTAAGAGAAAGATAGTGGACACCAATCCTAGTTTACTAAAAAGTAACATTGTTGGGGAGGTGAGTCCCAAGGGAACTGCCTATCTCCCCTTTTCTAATATGTATCCCTCTTCTATCAGAGTCCCTGAGGGAAGTCGGGAGGGTTAAGGGAAGGAGGTCCAGCTGAGGGTGGGGGGAGAGTGTGGTCCCAGAGTGTCAGGAACCTCAACTCTGTTTTCTTATTTGTGGTTTGGTTGTTGTTCAGTCCTACTTGTTGTTATCCAATTTGGGGTGTTCTTGGCAAAGATACTGGAGTGATTTACCATTTCCTTCTCTAGCTCATTTTGCAGATGAGGGAACTAAGGCAAACAGTATTAAGCCCAGGGTCACACAGCTAGTCAGTATCTGATCTCAGGTCTTTCTGCCTCCAAGCCTGGCAGTCTACCCATTGTGCCACCTAGTTTCCCCTTTTTGTAGTGACTTGAATAAAAATAAATTCCTTTTTTTCTGGGGAAAAAAATGTGAGATTGAAGATGTGCCTGAGGAAACTGAAAAGGAATGATTATAGAGGTAAATGAATCAAAGGAGTCCGGTCACAGTGGCCAAGACTTTTCCAGTCTTCTTATACTCATCCCATCTCATACTTAACAATGCCACTACATTGACTCATTTGCTGTTCCTTCCACATGATACTCTGTCCCCCAAGTCTACTTTCACTGTCTTTTCACTGACTCTTTCCTATACCCAGAACTATCCCATCACTCCCATGTCTTCCTTGCAGACAAAGCTCAAATTCTTTGAGGTCTTTTTCTTTCCCTAAGCTATTAACGCTTTTTTTTTCTGAAACTACCTCCCATCTATTCTCTATGTATCTTGTCTGAACACACTAATTTATTGTGTCATCTCCCACTGGAAGAGTAGGTCCTTGGAGTCAGGAACTGTCTTTTGCCTTTCTTTGTATCCCTAGAGCTTAGCATAATTCTAAGGCACACAACAGGGATTGAATAGATGCTTTTTTGACACACTAAGGAAATAGGATAAAAAAGGAGGAAATGGTTAACTGTGTCAAAAGTTGCAGATACAACAGAGAGAATGTCAACTGAAAAAAATGGAGGTCATTAGTGACTTTGCAAGGAAGATTTTCAGTATACTGAATTGGTAGAAATTGACTTTCTCTAAGTTTGGTCAACCATTGAAGATGTCAAGGTCATCCTGTATGGCATCTCGGGCCTTTGTCAGTCATCTTGACTTTTGTCTTGCCACTGGACTTCAATGACTCTGGGAGAGAGAGTGAGGTTGGTAGCTTTGCGCAACTGTGCCTCACTTAAATCCAGTTTGCATGCAAGTCAAGATATCATCTATAATGTCTGTCATTGATCCTCTTGGAAAAAGAAGGATAAATAATCATGAAGGGCAGGGGAGAGTTGAGATCATAGTACTATACTAGGGAGCTTAAGGGTAGGTTTGTTTAGGATAAAGGTGACCTTGACCAGTGGAGACAGTCAGATGGAATATGACAGAGAAGAACAGGATTCTTGAAAGATCAAAATTTGTAGGAGACAGGAAGTGATAGGATCGGTGGTCTGGGCTCCCATTTCTTGAAAGATCAAAATTTGTAGGAGACAGGAAGTGATAGAATCGGTGGTCTGGGCTCCCATCTCAAGTTCTAGATCTTTGCATCAATTTAGAATAGGGAGAAAGTGAGGCTGATACCAAGATTTGAGAAAAGTGAAAAGATTTGGTGAATGTGATAAAGAAAACCTAGGAGATGACTAAAAGAATTGCTATATAACAAGGTCAAAAAACATAAGTTTGTTGTGGACTCAGAACAGAAGCTCATGGAAAAATCACTCATGGTATTCTAAAGTGATTTGATTGTTTTTTGGGTAATTACTTCTACAGTTGCTGATCTCATTATTGTTAGTAAGGCACAGAAGGAGCATGATCTAGTAAATGAAATAAAATAAAACAGACGTGGTAAAGACGATTGGTCTCAAGTGCAAACCTTGCCTCTGATTCTAGCTATGTAATCCTCAACAAATCACTTGAATTTTCTGAACTTCATTTTCTTTGTCTGTAAAACACAGGTAATAATGGAACATATCTAAAATGTTTCCTACAAGAAACTTTTCCCAGTTTCCCTTAATTCTAGTGCCTTCCTTTGGTTGATCATTTCTAATATATCCTGTATATCAGTCTTTGTTTGCTCCTTGTGGTTTCCCTGCTGACTGGCCCATTATACTATAAGCTATTTGGTCACCAGGAATTATCTTTGGTCTTTCTTCTATCCTTTGCAAGGTTCCTGGCACATAGTAGGTACTTACTAAATGTTTATTGACTTAATAGAATTATTGTATCAAATGAAATAACGTATACAAAATATTTTGTGAATCATAAAGTACTTGATAAATGTCTATTATTATTTTTGCTTAACATGTTTATTGATTTTTTAAAATTTTATCTTCCTTTTCAAAGTATCCCTCCTCCCTCCCCCCTCTTTGAACCATACCTTTCGACAAAGAAGAAAAAAGGAAGAAGAAAAACGTGTAGCAAAAACGACAAATGTATTGACTGTATTGGATAGTATATGCAACATTCCACCTTCATGGTTCCCCACTTCTGCAAAGGGAGAGAAGTACATTTTCTCAACTCTTTTTTGAGACCATACTTGGTCATTGTAATTAACAGTGTTTTTTTTTGTTTTTGTGATCTTTCCTTTTACATTGTTGTAATTGATGGGTATATTGTATGTTGTTTAATCAGTTTTGCTTATTTCATTCCACACAAATTTATGGTTTCTTCTACTTCTCCAGATTCTTCTATTCATTTTATGTTATTGTTCAGTTGGATTATATATTCCATTATGTTTATGTAATACTATTTAGTCATTCCCTAAATGATGAGTACCTACTTTGCTTTCAATTCTTGACTATTAGAAAATGTGCTTATATCAATATTTTAGTGCATATGGGACATTACTTTTGAATTTTGACATCCTTGGCATATATATATATATTTGCCTAGCAATGGGATCTCTGAGTCAAAGACATTTTTTAAAAAGTGTACTATTGCTTTACAAAATGATTAAACAAATTCATAAAACATTAATGTCTGTCTTTCCACAGCCCCTCTACTATTGACTTTTTTCCATCTTTGCCAATTTGCTGGGTTTGAAGTAAAGCCTCAGATTTGTTTTGATTTGCATTCCTTAGTCATTTGGAACAATCCTTCACAGAGCTAGGAATCTGACATTTAATTTCATTGGTACAGAGAAGCCCAAGAATAGGTAACTCAGAGAGTACGTTCTTTGAAACTTACGGTGTTACGTAGTTGTCTGTATCACTGAGTGGCACACCCAGGACCATATAGACAGCATGTATTAGAGATAGGGCTAGAATCTAGTTCTTCTGGCTTTTAGACCAGTTCTCTAGCTATTATGCCACATTGCTTTTCATATAATTGAACATAATTTTTGGAACCATGAACTTCTCTGGCAATTATAGAAAGTGATTTGGACTTCGGTCCCAAAAGCCATTACACTACTCATATCCAATGATACCACTGCTAGGTGTATAAACTCAAAAGATCAAAGAAGAGAAAAAGACCTATCTATATAAAAATATTTAAGCACTAATTTTTGTGATGACAAAGAATTGGAAATCAAGGGAATGTCTAACAATTGGGGAATAGCTGAAAAAATTATATTATATGAATGTGATAGAATACTTTTGTGCTGTAAGAAATGATGAAGAAGATACCCTCAAAGAAACCTGGAAGACTTGCATGAACTGACACAGAGTAAAGAGAGAAGAATCAAAAAGATAATTGATGAACTTATATAATAACCACAATATTATACAAACAACCTTGAAACACTGAGGAACAACTTACTGAACAGCAAGCCACAATTCAGGAGGACTTATGAGGAAACGTTATCTATCTCCTCATAGAGAGGTGATGAACTTAGAATGCAGATTGAAATATACTTAATAAAACATGGTCAATGCAGGAATGTATTTTGATTAGTTATTCATGTCTGTAAGAGGGTTTTTGTTTTTGCTTTCTAAATGGCAAGAATGTGGAGAGAGTGTATTTTTGCTTGAAAAAAAATTCATTCAAATAAAGCTCCTGCCTTACAGGTGCACTTGTATTCTTCATATCGTCTATTGTTGATCAGTCATTTCACTTGTGGCTGACTTCATTTTGGGGAGTTTTCTTGGCAAAGTTACTGGAGTGGTTTGCTATTTTCTTCTCTGGCTCATTTTACAGATAAGGTAACTGAGACAAACAGAGTTATGTGACTTGGTCAGGGTCACAAAACTAGTCAGTGTCTGAAGCCCAATTTGAACTTAGATCTTCCTGATTCCAGGTCTGGTGCTTTATCTACTGTGCCCCCTAACAGCCCCTTCTTTACTATTTTATTATTTATCATAACATTCTGTATCTTATACTTTCCATACACCAAAAGATCCTTTTGTAAACAGAAGTCATTCCAATGTGGATAGTTTCTAGTAATCATGCTCTGCAGAAAACTTATCCTGTTGATTGGTGATTGGCAAGTTCATCAGCTGAACCCAATATTTCCTTCACAGAACAGAGTTTATAATAGAGGGCACTTTTAAAAGGCTGACAGCAGCCTTTTGAATGACTTTTCTTTGGATTGTTTCAATAGGAAAACAATTCTATAACTCAGAACCTGTAAATACTGGATGGATGCATCATTTAGAGCCAGGAGGCAATTGAGGAACCATCACAAAATCCATAGTGAAAATGAGCAACTTTACCTTTGCAAATGACAGCTATTTCTTAGGAAATTATTTTGACTGCATTTTGGTTCCTATTAGACAGAATGATGTGGCTACAAATTAAATCCAACTAAAAGCATATTGCCACAAAAACAAAAGGAAAGGTAAACCAACCCTAGAAGTGGCAATACTCTGGGAATCAGAAACAAGAAATCAAAGAAAATTAATGTGTTCCTTTAGAAAAATGTACTTATAAAATTAATGCCCCATCATACCCCCATTCCCCACTTGATCATAGTATGCTGTGCTATGTAGAATGATATAGATAATCCTGGCCCTGAGACCTTTAGGGAGTCATCATTTCCCAGATTGGGCACTGGTTGCTTCAACTGGAGGCAGCATAATAAGGTAGATTATTGGATATATTATTGGACATATTTTGGGGGAATATTGGATATAGAAGTACTGAATGATAATGACACTAATTGAAATATGGAAAATTGTTCCTATTTCATATTATATGTAACATATGTATGCATGTATATGTATGTACATATGTGTATATATATATATATATATATACATACATATATAGAAAAATTTTAAACCTTGTCAAAAGATGATATTAAGAGCTCACATCTACAGAGCTGATAAAGGTTTGCAGGGAACTTTCTTCTCCAAATGAGACCTATTTGTTAGATAAAGAAATTGAACCTTTGAGTGGGTAAGTTATTCCTCTATGATCATACAGTTAGTTAAATGTCCAGATCAGGATGTGAGCCTAGCTCTCCAGACTCCGAAGTCTACTGTTCCATTATGCCATACTGTCTCTCACTAATATCCTATAACTTTCTGGATGAAAGGCAGTTTATTTTAAACTACACTCACTCTAAATTACATGACAGTCTACACAAAGTGCACTCCATGTTTCTAAGTTACTTGCTAAGTTACCATAGTAATAAAACCTTTACTTACCAGGGTGCATTTGGTCCATTTGTTCTCGGGTAGTCTAAGTAGATTTTGACTCAACACAAGGAAAACTTCCTAATAATTAGACCTGCCCTAAAGTGGAATGGGCCGCTTGGGGAGGCAATGAATTCCCTGCTATTGGAAGGCTTTAAACAGACTGGATGGCCCCTAGATATCTCTAAGTATCAGAAATAACAGGATAAGGGAGGGACTGATTGATTGATTCAAGTTCAAAATGCTGGAAATCTGACAGCTAAGGGTTAGCTTAAGTATACCTAATCAAATATTCTAAAAAAGAAAAACTCAAAACAACTCACTGATCCAGGATTACAAGCAAAAAAGCCCTTTGCTGATTTATTAAAGTCATTTATTCATGCTGTGCTTTGAAAATTTTGCATAAATGATGATCAAATGCCTTATATCTAGAACATGATCAACTTCAAAGTCTCATGGGCCCTCTGTCTTTTAACCAATCAATCAATGACTCAATCAACAAGCCTTTATTAAGCATCAGCTCAGTGCAAGGCACTGTTGCTAAGCAATGGGGATACAACCATTAAGCAAACAGTAAGGACCTTGAGGAGATTATCCAGGGGAGACAACATGTATAAATGTTGTCCATAATTTTCCATGGGTATATGGAAAATAGGCATAAGGTAATTTGGAGGGAAGGCAGGTGGGAGGGCAGTAAAGGATTCATGTAGAAGGTGATATTTGTGCTAAGTCTAGAAGAACAGAAATTCTAAGAAACTGAGGAAATGAAAAAGTGCACTCTGAGCACAGAAGACACCTACCACAGAGGTGGGGAAATGGAAGCCATATGTAAGAAGGGCAGTTTGACCGGATTGCTGAAGTTGTAATAGGGAGTCATGGAAAATAAAGCTGTAAAGGTAAAAATGGAGTCAGGTTGTTAAGGTCCTTAAATATAAAACGAGAAAGTTATATTCCTTGGGGCAAAGGAGAGCCACTGGAGTTGGTTGAGTAGGGGAGAGACATGAGCAAATCTGTGCTTTCAGGAATATTGTTTTAGCAGGTAGGTGGAAGATGACTTGGAATGGGAGAGAGATTGAAGTAGAGATACCAGTTAGAGCATTGCCATACTGTTGGCAAGAAGGCATGAGGGTCTGAAGGAGGGTGGCAGCTGTGTAAGTACAGAGAAAAGTACAGAGGTGAGAGATATTTTGGAGGAAGAAATAACAAGACTTAGGAATCAATTAGACATGCAAAAAGAGAGAAAGGGAGAACGTGAGAATGATGTCAAGGTTTTGAACCCAAGTTACTGGAAGAATGATGATGCCTTTGATAGAAAGAAGGAATTTTAGAAGTTGACTAGAGAAAAAGACAAAGAGTTTTGTTTTGCATATATTATTTTGAGATGCTAATGAAATATCCTGCTCCAAATATTCAATAGGAAGTTGGTAGTTCAGGAGAAACACTATATATGGATACATACCTCTGTGAGTCATTAATATAAACATAGTTATTTATAATAATTATACTATAATGTATTATATAATTATATGTATAATACGTAATTACACATAATATATGAAAATAATTATATTAAACTCATGTGAACTGATGATGTCTCCAAGAGAAATAATGCAGGAAAAGAAGAGAAGAGGGTCCAGGACAAATCTTTGAGGGATATCCACAATTAAAGGATATGATAAAAGGGATACTTATAATGACCTGCTTGCTATACTTTACATTTGAGACACCATCTCCCATCTCTATGCCTTTGCACAGTTTTCTCATTTATTAAAAATTAATTTGTTTTCAGTTTTCTACAATCACTTCCATAAATCTTAGATTTTCTCCCCCTCCTTTCCCCTCCCTCCCCTGTTTTCTCCCCTCCCTCCCTTGTTCAGCCATTCTCCAACTGATGGGTATCCCTCAATTTCCAGTTATTGGCCACCACAAAGAGGGCTGCTATAAATATTTTTGTACATATGGGACCTTTTCCCATTTTTATGATCTCTTGGGGATACAGTCCTAGAAGTGATATTGCTCGGTCAAAGGGTCTGCATACTTTTGTAGCCCTTTGGGC
>JAQQSK010017615.1:0-10067 GCA_028658325.1 Potorous gilbertii | reverse complement strand
TGTTGTGTAAGACTAACTACCCAGATATTGAAAATTTTGAAGAGTAACAAATATTGTCTTTCCATGTAGGAATGTAAACAGTTCAACTTTAGTAAGTCCCTTATAACTTCTCTTTGCTGTTTACTTATTCATGCTTCTTATCATTCTTGTGTTTGAAAGTCAAATTTTCTTTTCAGCTCTGGTCTTTTCATCAAGAATGCTTGAAAGTCCTCTGTTTCACTGAAAGACCATATTTTCCCCTAAAGTATTATACTCAATTTACTGGGCAAGTGATTCTTGGTTTTAGTCCTAGTTTCTTTGACTTTTGGAATATCCTATTCCATGCCCTTCAATCCCTTAATGTAGAAGCTGCTAGATCTTGTGTTATCCTGATTGTATTTCCACAATACTGGAATTGTTTCTTTCTAGCTGCTTGCAATATTTTTTCCTTGACCTGGGAACTCTGGAATTTGGCCACAATGTTCCTAGCAGTTTCTCTTTTTGGATCTCTTTCAGGCAGTGATTGATAGATTCCTTGAATGCTTATTTTGCCCTCTGGTTCTAGAATATCAGGGCAATTTTCCTTGATAATTTCATGAAAGGTGGTGTCTAGGCTGTTTTTTTTTTTTGATCATGGCTTTCAGGCAGTCCCATAATTTTTAAATTGTCTCTCCTGGATCTATTTTACAGGTCAATTGTTTTTCCAATGAGATATTTCACATTATCTTCCATTTGTTCATTCTTTTGGTTTTGTTTTATGATTTCTTGGTTTCTCATAAAGTCATTAGCCTGTTTCATTATAATTTTGAAAGAAGCATTTTCTTTAGTGAGCTTTTGAACCTCCTTTTCCATTTGGTTAATTCTACTTTTGAAAGCATTCTTCTCCTCATTGGCCTTTTGAACCTCTTTTGCCAATTGAGTTAGCCTATTTTTCAAGGTGTTATTTTATTCAGCATTTTTTTGGGGGGGGGTCTCCTTTAGCATTGTGTTGACCCATTTTTCATGCTTTTCTTGCATTTCATTTCTCTTCCCAGTTTTTCCTCCACCTGTCTAACTTGATTTTCAAAATCCTTTTTGAGCTCTTCCATGATCTGAGCCCATTGAATATGTATTTTGGATGTTTGGGATACAGAAGCCTTGACTTCTATGTTTTTCCCTGATGTTAAGCATTGTTCTTCCTCATCAGAAAGGAAGGGAGGAAATATCTGGTCACCAAGAAAGTAAACTTCTTTGCTCTTATTTTTTTTTCCCTTTTTTTGAGCATTTTTCCAGCCAGTTACTTGACTTTCGAGATTCCTTTTCACAACCACCTCACCTTCAGACCTGCCCAGTTAGTGCTTGGGGTCTGAGATTCAAATGCTGCTTCCCAACCTCAGGGCTTTCAACGGGGCAGGGCTGCTATTCAGTGTGAGATTACTTTCAGGTGCTCAAGTAGGGACAGGGCCACCTCGCACAGCTCAGTTCCCTCAGGGTGTTTATGTAGAGACCTTCAAGAATGGATCAGAGCCCTTGCCTGCTTTGGGAGCCCCTGTCCACTGCAGCCTCCTCTGCTGCCTCCCAAAAGGGCCTGAGTTATGGAGATACCCTGCTCCCTTCTTGGCAAGCAGAAAAGGACCTCTCACTGACCTTTGTGCCTATAAGTGGAGGAACCTTTGCGGGCGCATGAAGCCTGGTCAGATCTTGTCCTCTCCAGGCCGCGTGGCCAAGGTGGGGCTGGGCTCTGCTCTAGGTCTGGTGCGTGACAGACCTTTGGTGTCAGTTTTTCCAGTCACTCTGGAACAGAAATCTCTTCCATTCCATTGATGTGTGGCTTCCACTGCCCCAGAATTTGTTGGGAGTTCTTTTTTACAGGTATTTTATGGGCTGTGTGTTAGGAGCTAGCATATGTGTCTTTCTACTCCACCATCTTGGCTCCTCCTCCTGCTTTTCTTAAAATATTAAGTTGAATCTATTTAAAACCTCAGCATGCATTTTCTGTAATGGGATAAGCTAGAAGACTTCGCAATAAGATCGAGGTGAAGCAGGAATGTATATTATCACTCAATTATCACCGTTACCCAATATTGTACATATGAAGGAAAATGCCATCTTCATCCAAAGAAAGAATTGATAAATTGAAGTTTGTATAGAATGATTTTACACACACACACACACACACACACTCATAGGGAAAGAGTGTAGTGGTGCAATATCTAGGGTAGGGGGAAGAATGAAATTTACAAGATAAATTTATTATATTTTTAAAAGATATAGCAAGTTGTACTTACTCAATTTGCAGTTTCATGTATAATCATTTTATTTTTCTACCATGTTGTGGAATTCTTATTTTACTGCATAAATTAAAAATTAAATCAACAAAAGATAAGCATTTGGTTAGTAAAGCTAACTATAGCAATAAAAGAAAAAGAATTTAAAGATATTTGAACAGGCAATGAGAAACAAAACTATCATCTTTTTTTTTTTTTTGCAGATGATATAATGATATACATAAAGAATCCTAGAGAACTGACTAAAAAACTAGTTGAAATAATTTTAAAACTTAGCAAATTTGCAGTATGTAAATGAACTCAGACAAATCATCAGCATTTATTTATATTATCAACAAAGTCAAGAAGGAAGAGATAGAGAAATTCCATTTAAAGTAATTTCAGTATAAAGTACTTGGGAGTCTACCTGCTAAGATAAAACCATGAGTAATATGAATACAGTTACAAAAACTTTTTACACAAATAAAATCAGATCTAAAATATTGGAATAATATAAATTGTGTAGGCCACCTCAACCTAAATTGATTAGCTTGCCATTATACATACTAATCAAACTACCAAAATATTTTATAGAGATAGAAAATATAATAACAAATTTCATCTGGAAGAACAAAAGGTAAAAATATTAATAAAATTATTGAAAAAAATATGGAAGAAGGTGGCTTGGCTTAGCTATATTGAATCTCCAACTTTACTTCTCAGCAGTAATCATCAAAAGAATCTTGTACTGACTAAGAAATAAAGTGGTGGATTAGTGGAATATATTACATACTCATTACGCAGTAGTAAATAACCATCATGATCTATAATAAATGATAAATCAAAAGATTCAAGTTTGGGGGCCAATAAATAGCTATTTCACAAAAAACTACTGTGAAAAATGGAAAACCCATTGGCAGAAACTAGGTATAGACTAACTTCTTGCATTGAATTCCAAGATAAGATCAAAATGGGTACATAATTTAGACATAAAGGATGATACCATGAATTTGGGGAGTATTGAATAGCTTCTCTGTAAGATCTATGGATAAATGAAAATTTAGGACCAAATATTATATAGAGTGCATAATGTTATATAAAACATATAATTTTGATTATATCAAATCAAAAAGGTTTTTTACAAAGTTAATGCAACCAAGATTAGAAGGAAAGCAAAAAAGATGAGAAATAATTTTACAGTTTCTCTGATATTTCTAAAATATATAGAGAATTGAGTCAAATTTATAATACAAGTCATTCCTCAGTTAATTACTGGTCAAAGATTATGAGCAGACAGTTTTCAAAGAAATCAAAGCTATTTGTAATCATATTTTTAAAAATGCTCCAAACCACTATAGATTAAAGAAAGGCAAATTAAAACAACTGTGAGTTATGACCTCAGATCTAACAGATTGATCAATATAAATAATAAAAAAGCAAAAGGACCTCTAGTACAAAAATATTTATAGCAATTCTTTTTGTGTTGACAAAGAATTGGAAATGGGGGAATGGCTGAGCAAATTATGGCTTATGATTGTGATGGAATACTATTATATTCTATATGATGAACAGGATGCTTTTAGAAAAAAACCTGGAAAGACTTACTTTCCACTTCCAAAATGAAGTGAGCAGAACCAAGACAAAATTTTATAGTATTGTTTGATGATCAAATGTGAATGATTTAGCTATTCTCAGCAATACAATGATCCAAAATGTTTCTGAAGAAATTATGATTAAAAATTTTGTTTGCCTCCAGAGAAAAGCTTAATGAAGTTTGAATTCAGATAAAGCATATTTTTCTTTTTATTTTCTTTCTTTCTTTTTCTTGGTCTTTTTATTGAAGTAGTCTGTTTTCTTTCACATAAGGCTAGTGTGGAAATGTTTTAGAATGACTGTATAATCTATGTCAAATTCCTTGACTTCTTAATGTTTTTTGGAGGGGGGCGGTGCTGGTGAATTTGGAAGAGAATTTGGAGTTCAAAATTAAAAAAAAATAAATTTTACAAGTAGTTTTTACATGTAATTGTAAAAAATAAAATATAAAGAAATATTTGTTTAAAAAATATCTTTGCCTCAATTCTGGAATAAACAAAATATCCAGTAGAGAAGCGTTAGAAGCATTCCTACTAAGAGTTACAAATGTCCACTTTTATCACATTTTTTAGACATGATATTAGATATTATAACTACTCCATTAAGCTAACTTCCTGCAATAGAACTCAAGCCTGTTTTCTTGACTTTAAAGTGTGGGAAATCTACTACAAAATACTGTCTTTCAGTATATTAAATGCATTTTTCAAGAAGTTAAACTCATGTTTATTTTTTCCCTCTTTGGCAGATGCAAGACAAAAGTCTACCCTGATGAACTTCCAAACACAAGTGTAGTAATAGTGTTTCATAATGAAGCCTGGAGTACACTGCTCAGAACTGTTTACAGTGTAATCAATCGGTCCCCACACTATCTACTCTCTGAAATCATCTTGGTAGATGATGCTAGTGAAAGAGGTATGAACATTTTTTTGGTATATTTTGTGTTCACATAGAAAAGCTTTATAACCATCAGGTATGCTGTTAGAGAATTGTTTCTAATGATATTGTATCTCAACTCACATTCATTTCTCTCCCCCTCCTCCTGATACAATTTTTCCAGTTTTTAAAACTTTTTCCCCTAAGTTTGCCTTCGATTTATTCTCCATATATTGTTTGCACATAAATACCTCCTTTATCACACATTTGACTGTGAGCTCCTTGATTTTAGAGACCTTTTTTGGTATCCCGGACACATTAGAGGACATAGAAAATGGTGTTTTAGAAAATTCTTTTGAAATGATTGATATGTGTCTATGAAATTTTTTTTCAACCAGTCTGCCTTAAAGCATCAGGAAGTCACTAATTCCTTTCAAGCCCACAGATCTTCTCACTATCAAAACTTCTGAGAAGTCAGGGGAAATTGCCAAATTGGTTTTTGTATGATGTCAACAAACAATTAATTGGTTTCCAATGGTATAATAGATGCAGCATTACAGATTTTTAAAACTGTATTCTTTCCATCACCCCCAACTTAAACAAAAGGATAAATGAATTTCCTTTGACTCTGTGATGCCCCCATATTTACCTAGCATTGTGCCCTTCCCTTGCCAAATCATGTTTCTGGACCCCAGATTAAAAATGAAATGTAGATGAGCAAGAGAAGTGGAATGCCTACATTGCTAAAAGTTTGACTTTTCAGATGTTCTTAAAAATAGATGAACAGAAAATGAATTTGAAACTCAGAGTGTTCTTCCACTAACTTCACCCTCTTCATTTTTCTAACCATCCTTCACCAGACTCAGAATGATGGAATTGTTTTCAGGCAGTAAGATGTACAGCAACAGTGGCTCTCATGATGGATTTTTTTTTTAATTTTCCTATTTAAGAGAAGCTATATGAATATATAGATCTCTGCTACCAAACTTTTTCTTCTGTATTTCCTCTGCAGTGTACATCAAGAAGTAACCACTAGGAGAGAAATAATATATGAGAACTGAATTTGCTGATGTGTAACATTTTGTGGCATAATTACTAAAATTATATTCAGTGATCTAAATAGCTAACTCTTTTATCCTTGACCTCATCAACTACCTGGAACATATTGGTCATAATAAATGACAAATGAATTGGATATCAAATTCTTAGGGTCCTTTGTTTTATTCTCCTCAAGACAGTCTGGCAGAAATTGCCCATAATTTCTATGTTCAGTATCTGCTTCGGCTCAAATCCTTGCTGGTCGTTGAACTAGCTTCAGCCCTCTTTGATAAATTCATCTTGCATCTTACAGATTTTCTCAAGATGGCATTAGAGAATTATGTGAAAAATTTAGCAGTGCCAGTGAAAATTATTAGGATGGAACAGCGATCTGGACTGATCCGTGCTCGTCTTCGAGGAGCAGCTGCTTCAAAGGGCCAGGTCATAACTTTTCTGGACGCGCACTGCGAATGCACACTAGGCTGGCTGGAGCCCTTGCTGGCAAGAATAAAGGAAAATAGGTAAGAGTTCATGTTTTATATCTTCCTGTATTGATTGAGCCTGTTAACACAATTCTGGTGGAGGGTCTGTCAGAACTTCCATTTCAGTCAAATTTCTATTTTTAGTGACAGTGATATATAGACATAACAGAGGTACTCAAAAAAGTGATCTGTTCAAATATATGGCAAAAATTATTTTTTTATTCTAATATGCCTTGTTACAATGTTTGAATTAGTTTAGATAAGAGCTATGAAATTAAATGTTTAAAATTTATTTCCTAAGTTCATAGAATTAATCAGGTTATAAATAATGAAGTACTATATTTACATATGTGTATGTAGGTGTATATGCCTATGTACACACACACACACACACACACACACACACACACATATATATATATATATATATATATTAAACTTATAAATACATTATATAAGCCAAACAATTCAGTGAAGGTGGAATCAAAACCCCTAGTTGATAAATTTAATAAGTCCTATAAGATGTGAAATGACTTGTTAAGGATCCCACAGCTTGTTGCTTGCAGAATAGTGACAAAAGCAACTCTGCCCCATGTTATTTCACTGTAAAGTACAATGGCACTAATAAAAATAATGACAGGTATACTAATATTCAGTTCTTTTCATACACACATACACATGCAAACATACATGCATGTGTGTTTGTGTACACACAGAGATAATAGGAGAGGATAGTGACAGTGAGCTAGAGAGATACAGACAAAATGTTGGGGCAGAGAGAGCATGTTATATTATTATGGGGACTAGAATGACACTGATCTTATGATTTCATTGCTATAGGCAATTTCCAATAAGGAAACTCCCTTCATCAATGCAGATTTTTACCTGCTCTTCATCTTATGATATTATCTACCTGTACACTAAAAGGTTAATTGGTTTGTCCAGTGTCACATTGTTATTACATGCCAAAAGCAGGAATAAATTTCAGGTCTTCCTAAGTCTAAGACTGACCTCACTATCTAATACATCATGCTTCTTCTCTCTGTGGACAGTCTTCAGAGACATATGGATCTTCAGAAGAGGATGGCATGAAATAATATTTTTTCCCATTTGTGTGTGATTTGTTTATGAGTAATGTATATACATGAAATCAAAACATCAAATATACATGATGAACAAGTATTGATATTTTAACACGGCCCTTTGTATTCTGGTAAGAGTTAGGCTTCTTGGTACTGCTTTGTCTTTTAAATGATAATAGAATATTACATAATGTTGTGCTTGTATAGTCATTCCATATACAACAAAAAGTTCTTTGGGGAATTTAAACAACCATTTAAACATCTAACACAGATGCTCCCTATTCTGGGACTAATTCTGCCATAAGTTGCAGGATTCTGTGCTAGCCAAGAAGACAAATGAAGGCTGTCAGCAAAATGAACCATAACAGTTGAACAAAACAGTCATAACCTTTCAGTCAAGTGTAGTATGCAGCTAATAATATTTTTCTTCTACATTATATGCCATACTCTAGTCAAAGTAGTCATAAACAGAAAACTGAACTAAATTGTATAAACATAAACGTATTCTCTTTGGCATCTATGTCATAAATCATTTTTATATTTTAAAATTTGTGCAATATTAAGAGTTCTAAAATGAAAAAAATAAATGTTGCCGTCAATTGATAGTAAAGACTTTGACTGGTTATTTGATTGTTTGGTTGTTGTCCTTCATTCTAGAAGATGAACAAAATGACATCACTATTGTGGACTCAAGGACCAGTGTGTCCTACTGTGGCTGAACAGACCAATATGATCTTAGAAGACTCTATCACAGGTCAAGCAGAAATAGGCCATATGAATTGGAGTGGAGATGTCTCTAAATATGCATATCTCACATTTCTTTTGAGCTACTGCAATTCTGCTTCACTTATAGATAATAGTGCCTTCTTTGATGCAGACATGCAATAGTGGACAGTCCTTTGACAGTGTCTCCCATGTCATGCAAGTATTCAAAAAATTCTTCAGAGAGACCTTGAGATTATCTTTCTATTGTTTCTTCTGACCTTTGTGTGAGTATTTGCCACATGTGAGTTCTCCATAAAATAGTCTGTTAGCAACCGTATATTTCTCATTAAAACAGTATGGTCAGCTCCTCTGAGCTGAGCTCTTTGCAATGGAGTTTTGAAGGTTTGACAGTTTAGTTCACACATGGACCTCAGGTACTTTATCTTCCCAGATGATTTTTCAGAATCTTCCTAAGACAATTAAAATGGAAACAATTCTGTTTCTTGGAGCATTGCTGGTATATTACCCAGGTTTCACAGAAATATGACAGTGAGGTCCTACCTAATGATTAGAGATAATCTTTCACCTGGAAGAAATCTTAGAGTAACTTCTAAAGCAAGGAGGGGACTGTAGGGCCATTCTGACAGAGTACAGACTTTGGCAGGTCATATCAGTTAAAAATACTTTAAGTATGGTCCAGGAAATAGCAATATTTATCATCTGAAAACTGACCTCATTATATCTAAAGAGGCTCATCACTGAGTCAGTAATTTTTAAAAATACGTAACTCCTCACAAATATTATCTATTGTTATATACGTTTTCTAAAACTTTACATTTATAATCTTATAATGCACTTAGACTAGGTTACATGTATTTTACTGACATACTTCTAGTGATAAAAGGATAGGTTCATTTGAGTGAGAAATACCAAAATTCAGGCCCAGACTCTGACACAGGCTAGCTAAGTGACTGTTGACGAGGCAACTTCTGACTGCTCCAAGCCACTCTCTAGGACTATGACTTATAGAAACGTTGACAATCTGCACTAGTGGAGGGATTTTCCATATCCAGACTTCCTTATACTAGTAGAAATCCTAGGTCTGCATGACTGCTCCTCAAAACTTCTTGAATATTTATATGTCTAGATTTGCACATAGACACACATGTATATAAGCATATAATATGTATGTGTGTATAGATACACAAAAATGTCTATCATCCATCTGTATCTCTATTTGCACATACATATTTGTGCCTTGGTGTGAATATTTGAGGGGTCATGGAAGCATAAACTTTTCTGTTATAATTCAAAGATGTCTAATCCAATACCCTTTTTCAGAGATTCATTGGGTTTGTCACTTGCCCAAGGTCATAGAGATAGTGAAGGTTAGGTGTGAAAATTTTTGTTCTGTGCTCTCTGACTCCTGAGTCGGTATTCTCATTCCACTAAACCCTGTTGCTCCCCATAAATATTTACACATCCACACATATATGTATGTACACATACACAAATCCAGAAAGACATCTTATATGTTAGTAAAACATAATGCTTAATAATTTATTTTTTGTAGAAAAAAAAGAGATCTAAAAGGAGAATAGAAGTGAATTAATGGACACATAATTTTAGAATTCAAACTTCATGCAGTTGTTTCAAATCAAGAAAAGACTGTTTTACACTAATTTCAGAGGGTATCTTAACCCTAATCAGCTCCTTGGATGAGTGTATTGATTATTGAACTCTTGTGATGCTGGTGATGCAAAAAATTTGGCAACAAATACCTTATCTAGTAGAGACTTTTTTTTTATGGCAGTTATTCTGTAGAACTATTTTGAACTCTATTCATCTGTATCCAAAAAAAACATATTTTAATGAGTTTCTGTTACACTTTTTAAAAATTTTTTTAAAATGTATTTATTTATTTTTTAAATAAATTTATTTAGCTTTTTACATTCATTTTCACAAGATTTTGGGTTCCAAAATTTTCTCCCCATTTGTCCCCTCCAACCTCCCCAATACACTGGACATTCTAATTACCCATATCACCAATCTGCCCTCTCTTCTATCAT